>WUAP02195995.1:0-21531 GCA_015163945.2 Stichodactyla helianthus | reverse complement strand
AGCGAGTGACACATTTGCATATCCAGAGTCCTCACAATAACTCGTTTCTATGCTTCGCATATCCACGAGTTAAAAAATGAGGTGGCCATCTAAATTAGATTGCAAAAGAACAAAAAATATTTTGCTGAGCTCTCTATCAATCAACGTGGTTATGACGTTAGGAACCCGAGATTCGTACTGCTGATGCGTTGACGTTATTTACACCTCACGAGAATAAGATCTATACTCCGGCAAATAGACTCGTTCTGAAGTGCTTGAATGCGAATGCCAGTGTGCTTTGTTACTTTGTTGATTTCGTAATAAATTTTTTTTCATGGGTCACGATCAGTACCCATCCCCTCTCTCAAATCTGACCTGCTATGTTAGTCTGGGATAGGTACCCCGCATGATCAGTTTACAATGAGTGGGTTAGTGCTGCGCTCAGATGTTGGTTATATGGTTCATGGATTATGTCTAATCATTGGCGCCCATCACAGAGGTTATTAGAGCAGATATCGGGGTCTTTCTGCGTGTACCGAAAACTATTGTTTCTTGGGTTAGGGTTCTTTGTATGCAGGGTATTGTTTAGCTTCTGGTCCATTGTTTTAAGCTTTCGTTTCTATTGAATTACGCAATCTGTGCAGTGGTACATGCAGAAGGAACCAGATATCGTATGACTGTGAAAAGCTCGCGGCACGAACACGGTCAAGGCACAGCAAGGCACGTCACAATTCTAGAAAACATCACGGTCGCGGCAAAGTACGCTTACGACACCGATCGTGCCGCGAGCTTTTCACAGTCAAATGTAATCTCATCTACTGTACGAATAAAATCCAATGTATGGGTGTCTCACGCGTGGTACAGAGTGAGATGTGTATCGCAGTTACATTGGAAGGCTGATTAGGCGATTCATGTCTAATCCATGATTCATTGATACCTATTACAAAGGCTATAAATACCCCATGTTAGTGTCATGCTTTGGGTTACCCGAAGTGCAGTGTGGGATGGGGTTGATTAGGCGATTCATGTCTAAACCATGGTTCATTAGTAAACATTGCAAAGGCTATCAGTACCCAAAGGGCGCCCGCATGCTATAGGTCACCTTGGTATGTATGGAATCTTGATAGTTACTGTTGCTACATCCCACAAGCTAAACGAAGTCTGCTAGAAAACTACACACCTGAGATTCAGAAAACTACTGCACCTGAGATTCAGATTGCAAACAGATTTGTACATTGTGTTTGGATTTTTAACATTCTATAGAAATATGAGAATCAAATTCAAGTAATGCAAGAAACCTTTGGTGAAAACAGGCAGTTTATGATAGTGTTTGTGGGACGATGTATTCCATTGGGAAAACCAGTGCTACAGTGATTGGTTGGCTGTTGTTTGAAGGGGAATGAATAGGTACCTCAGTTGATCGATGGGAAGAGATACCTATCGTTCAGATGCTTAACATATGTATGAGTCTTGTGTCGTTCACTGCTCATTAGCAGCATTTGTGGCCACGATTTCCATCCAAAAATGCGTCAAATTTGGCTCAGCATGGTCCCCTGTACTCAATACATTTTCGAAGATGAGGCTTACACCCTGAACTGCAGGAGGCCATGACAACAACTGTGTCAATCGTATGAAACATAAAAGCCAACAAAACTTCAATTCTCTGAAAAAAAAAAGCTTTCCTGTTTTGAACGAGAAATCGGAAATTAGTTGTGGGATTCCATTTTAGCTTGTAAAAGAAAAGACAAATATCTCCCCTCCCCCCACAGTCGGTTTTTCGAACCCTCCCCTCCCCTCCCCCCTTTGTTTCGTAGTCTCTTTACACTCATATCTCTTACTGATCATTCAATTGATTTGCCGTATCTGCTAATCCATATCACAGTGATCTAATAAAACTAACATCATTATCAGGAATGAGTAGTTATCCAATGATCTGGTTAGTTTGTTAACAGGCTTATCATATATTGGAATTCAACATTTCCGATATGCATCACCAGTTTTATATTTTACTACAGCCTTATACTCTTCGCCTAGAATTTAATTCCTTTAAATCAAATTCGGTAACAGAATATTCTAAATCGCCTTAGCAGGTTCGAAATAGAGTGCGATGGATTAAAGTGTTCACAGGCCAGAAGCAATGTTTACTTGAGCTAATGCAGTTATACTTGATTCATTTACGATTGAGGGGAAAAACACATCTCATCCGGTTCAAATGTCTCCTTTTTCTTAACAGATATAAATTCTTTTGCTTCGAAGAAAGACAACTATTTAATCTTTATCATCTGTTATTTAATTCATATTTTTTTGGTAAAAGCATTAAAAAAAAGAAAAAAAAAAAAAAAAAAAAAAATAGACCAGATAAAAAATTTTTGTTCGTCGCCATGTCATTGCATTTAATATGATAACAACCTCACGAACGCGTGGAAAAATTAAGACTTCTTTTTAGACAAACTTACTTCCTTTTCGTGACAAGTCAAATGAAATTTATCCCGGATGACCTAGGGGCTCTTTCTCTTGGAACCAAATATAATAAGAATGGAATTATTTTATACACAACGCTTTTTTGAAGTCGTCCAAGACGTCACAGCCGAACTGAATCAAATCTTGTTTTCCTAACAAGCGGACTTTGTTTCTTTATTTCTAACTGAATCTTATGAATGTTTACTCGTATTTAATCCCCAAAGCTGATATTAAACCTTTGTTTTCCAAGACCTTTGCGGCGATGTTGTTTCCGCGCGTGGTCACCCTGTGGTGGGTCCTGCGTAAACATTGAATCAGCCCACATAACTTTTAAAGCTCTTCGTAGGCGTAGATTTCCTCTTGATTGCTTCTTTCAGCTTGGAATAATCACACAAAGGAAACAGTCTATCAGTGTTAATGAAATCTGATGAAGAAGCGTATGGTTGGCTGGAAACAACGAATCATCGGCGTGGGCGCGCATTGAATTATGGATATGTGAAAATGAGGAATGCGGCGTGGATGTAATATTGGAAGTGCAGTAAATTAAGCCACGGATAACGGCTATCAGGTGGTTTTATCAGTTTCCTTCGTCATTTAAGGATTAAGATATAATAGTCTTGCAACGCAGGAGATTCGAATGAATGGATAATTATCACGCAAAATTCCGAATTGAAAGCGTGCTGTCTATTACCAAGGCAGTCCCTTATATTTTCAAGATGGCTGTCAGAGCTGTAGCGCTGAAAAAAAGAAATAAAATTAAATTAAAAAATGGAAGAAAATGGAAATTCTTCTCGTCCTTTCTACCTGATCGAACTATGCCCCGCCTAATCCAGATAAGCTAGAGTTTGGATTGGAATTTATTAAGTCTTAGATTTGAAGAGAAAATACTTTATTGCGCATGTCAAGTGAGATACATGTATATACACGTCAGATAGCAGTCCTAAAATCGATTGCACCGACAAGACACGCTAAGTTTCTCCTATTTCAGAACATCAGGCAGCCGTTGTTCCATTTCCATTAAGTATT
This sequence comes from Stichodactyla helianthus, assembly GCA_015163945.2. Lineage (NCBI taxonomy): Eukaryota > Metazoa > Cnidaria > Anthozoa > Actiniaria > Stichodactylidae > Stichodactyla > Stichodactyla helianthus. The sequence goes on along the minus strand of WUAP02195995.1, from coordinate 18,066 downwards.
TACTTGGCTTTTTAATGATAAAAGTCAAGGAAGTCTGTGCCTACGTGTTTTACGTACGACCTCTTCCATGCCCGTTTTAGTTCAGTCCCTTCTACCTAATGTGTGTCGTCTGATGCCTAGGTGGCATACATGGGTGCACAGATTTAGCTACGCTAAAATAAGGTAATCATGGCTTGAATCAAATACTGAGAACGGGAAGGGCAAAGCTTTTAAGGGTCAAATTGACTCAAAAGTGGAATTTTATTTTACATAGAAGATATAGAAGATCATCGCTCTTCTTCGAAACGAAATTTAGTTTTTGTCTTTGTCTTATGATGGGGGCGGGGATCTTTTCCGCCATTGCCCGGGTGAATGAGACCCTGACCAACCAGCCAGCCTGAGATTGCCAGACGAAAGACGTTGTGTTTAGTAATCTAATAATGCCATCAAACATCAATTTTATCAACCTCTGGGCTGATCTAAATCAGGGCACGGCTAACTCACAGATTGAATTGGAATTTAGCGTGTTGGGCTTTGCGCATAATGGTAACAACCAAAATATTAGGTAATATTGGTCGCGAGATAATATCTCGAAAAGCTGGCCAAATACGAGGTTAGGATTGGAGTGTTGAAAAATAAATTCATTACCTGCGAATAGGTCAATTACGTGATAATAAGCCAATAATGCACCGGCAAAGAACCACAAGGACGTGATAGAACAGAGGAATAGCTGGCTCAGACGTAACGAGATTTGGAAATAATAAAAGAAAAAGCTGTGTCTAGCCATAATAAGAGACTCAGTTCGTCGATGGTGGATGAACGGAAAACCACACTCAAGAACAGGACATTTTTGCTCCGTTATTGATTCACTGGTATAATAACTTGGTTATAAAACTGAACCATCGGACTGACAACTATCGACAGCTGCGGAATTATATGTCATTTGAAAGGTCTTTAAGAAAGATCAGTGATAATCAGCCCGAGACACAATGATTCAGAGTATTCCTGGCTAAAAACGCGACCAAAGCTTTTATTACCACAGAAAAACCTATCCAAGGTTTGAGCTATTGATGCAAAAATTAGACTAACTTTTATAGGTTAAATAGAACGGACGTTCGGTCGGACTAACCCAAAGCGACTCCCTCCGACATACAGCTGTTTCAAAAAAGGTTGACGGGGCGAACGGCGTATGGCGATCGGTGATTGGCGATTGCACGACCAAAAGGAACTGTAGAGCAATAGGAATTAATTCACTTAATCATATTCATTTCTTAAATACCTAAACAATGCCTGCATCATTCAGTGAAGATCTTCAGCAGGCATTGATTGCATTGCGGTTTAGGTATTTAAGAATTAAATATTAAATTCCCATTCGTCGTTCGCCCCGTTAACCTTTTTTTAGAATAAAAGTAAAGTGAATACGTTCGGTGTGTATATATAGAAGGATAAAGAGAAAAATAACGTTTCCAGCGTGGTTGATCCTTGTAGTGTAGTGGTTAACACATCGGACTAGTAAACCGAAGATGTGGGGTTCGATTCCCGCCAAGGGTTTCACTTAATGTTATTTTTCTCTTTATTCCTTTTTAGAATAGCTGTAGACGTTATTACTGACAACTTGGCAGCACTCTATAGGATTGTAGAATGTCAGGCTTGAAAAGTGAATATGACTTATCAATCGCTGAACATATTAAAAAAATCTCTAAATAAATAGTGATTTTAAGCAAAGTGGAGAAGGAACTGGAGATCGTCTTTAACTGTTGATGTACGCCCACAAAGAACTTGTCGTATCTTGGAGACTGGAACCCAGGCTTGACTACAAAGGATGAAATGCTATTGAAATGAAAAAAGGAAAAAACGATGAAACACAGATAAACAAATCTTTGCCCAAGAAAAAGCTATTAGAGATTTTAATCAAACGTTAGGAAAACACAGTGAATTACTCTTAAGTGACATGGAGCGACATACCTATATACAGTTTCTCTTCACTCTGACTCCCTCTTTGACCATCCTTACCGCAGTCATCAACTCTTTTCCCTATTTTAGGTCTTTTTATCTTGAGGCAAGACCGTTTCTATTTAAAAGTCTCGCATATTCTCTTATATAATTTCAATATGAATAGTTCATAAGGATTGACTAATGATAGATCTTAATTCGATATACTTCTGACATGTGAAGAAGATAAATCACTAGCGTAATCATCATCAGAAATTCTACTAAATAAGCAAAAAATGAGACCGTGGCGTCGATCGGCTCGTCTTGCGGCAAAAACCTACTAAAATGTCTTTTCTTTTGTTTAATATTAAAAAACAAACGGGGAAACATGCGAGTGACTGGGTGTTTCGTGTAGGGGATTTCAAACTCGTTTTAATCTATCGCTTCCTTTCAAGGAATTCAAATCACTTTGATTACAAGACGTTTGAACCTCAAAGAAAAAAGCTCCCAAAACGGTATTTCGTCAATATATCAGACTTTTAAAAAAATTAGTTCCAAGCAAAACCTTCGAAATCATCAACTTCGTTGTCGATGTGATTTCACTGAAAGAATGCACGCGGAGACTCACGGGATTTTGTTGAAGGTTTTTTGGCTTCGAGGGTGGGTGGGAGAGGCGTTTTGTTGCGGTTTATGAGCTAGAACTTGAGGCATTAGCGAGCTTATCTCCTTATCATATTAGAATACAGAACCGTGGGTACTAATCTTCAGTGTATGACAAATCTATATTACAGTTTTATCTATTATTTTTCAGGTCATCAAAAAGACGTCAACTCGGCTTCCACCGTGAACATTTTGTTAGGGGGTGGGAAATAATTGCTTTCCAGGATTAATCAAGAAATATGAAAGCCCATGCTTTGGGGAGTGGACGATACAGTGGCTTTATTAAGTCATTCTGCATACTACCAAGAGAAAAAGGGAGCGAATCATTCATTCAGGATTCTAACGTTCTCTAAACAATTTTTATGGTAAAGCGATATGAAACTAAAATGTCAATAACTAGAGGCAAGAATGACTTGAAATCTTTCAGCGTGGAATATACTTCCGCTACAAAGGCGGTAAAAAAAAAAAAAATCGCCAAAGGGGTATACTGAGTGTAGCGAACAGTTTGGGAATTGAATAACAATCAAACTTGTTAAAAAAAGATTATCTTAAACTGCTGGCTATAATTTGCAGTGAACTTTGTTGTTTTGATTTATTTAAAAAATAAAATTTAAAAAAAACTACAATTGGATAATGAAAGTAAGCGTGATTTGCCTTTAAAATTCATGCCTAGTAATTAGTATTTTTGTGCTATTTACCAACTAAAAGCACTTAAGATTATAGTGTTGATATTCTTTCGGCATCGATGAATTGATCTCCAAAGCTGTGACAATGAGTTGTCAATTTTTGCCACACAGAAGGCATAAAACCAGAGTTGATAAAACCGAACGACAACAACACTTTAAATTACCTAGGAAAACTAAATTTTAATCGGCCTAGCCACGTGTCAGCCAGTGATTTTACTTATATGAACAAGTTCTAAATGTTTATATAAACAATTTATAGAATGTAATTTGAATACGACAACAAGAAAAAATCATTCTTTGTCGGAGAGACAGCCGATAGTACTAATTCCCCTGTGTTACGACTTACAGTAGTTAAAAGGGTGTTAGGTTACGAGAAGCTGTTGAGAAAACCATCACTAGATGTAAGAAAACTTTAACTAAAGTGCCGGAAAGCTGTAGAAAAAGTTTAGTCAATTCAATCCTTGCGGGATTACTTTAAATCATAATCCCACGACACGATCTTCAACGCGGTTTTCCAGTTTCTTTTATATCATTAGATAAAATGAATAGACATTAGATTTAAAACCATTTTGATTGAGGGCAATACCGCATTTAAACTCACCTATAAGTGCATGAATTATTCAGCGTTATGGAAATTAGTTTTACTGAAAGTTTTCCTCTCCAATCTAGTCCTAATTAAAGCTACCTTGAGTGATAATAGCAAAATATATCACCAGTGCTACGTCCCTATCTTGTCCTATCCTAGAATTAACGAAAACACATTTAAATAATTCATAGGTTTAGCTAACATATCTGAAAGCGGAATCGAATCTCCGTCATTTTCTCCCCAATTTCCAGCAATGTTTTTGCAAAAAGCAATGATATTGATTCGAAGGTGCGAAAAGATCTCGCAAACTTAAAAACGCAATTAAAAAAGTAATTTAGAAAGATTACACGAGTAGATAGACGATTTATTATCTCGTAAATAACGACTGACTTCTTAAATTTAGCCTTTTTGACTTGCATTCAAAAAGCCTTTGTTAAAGCTTTGAATTGCGTACACGTTTAATTGATGAAGTTAGAGAATAAGGCTCAATTACAAAGTTTTCAAACAATCAACTGCTTTTTAGAAGGAAAAAATAAATTAAATTAATCTGGCAAAGGTTTGTATTTTTGTCCGGCGAGAACGAATTATCCGTTAGCCTATAAATTTCTCTTTCACGATCTCCGAACAGAAAAGGGGAATTATATTTTCATGGAAACCTTTCGGCATTGGCAACAATGTCTTTTCAAAGATGCCATCAAAATGCAGTCGTTAGTTGAATTTGATTTGTTTTTTGTAGACAACAATAAGACTCCAAAAACACCTCCGCTTAAGGCTAATTTTAAACTCACTAAGACGAAAGTAATTTCCAATTTTTTTTCTCCCCCAAAAAGTCTTTTCTTCTTTTAATTGAAAAGATATTCATTCGCTCAAAAGCTGTGGTTAAATCGCATTAGCGAGACAGAGGGATTTAACAGTGCATTAAATCTCAAAGTTTGGTTCATGGCTGGTCTTGACCTAGCCATTTAAAATATCTGAAGCTGTCAAACTCTCAATCAAATTTTTAGCTCCTTGCAAAAAGAATAACTCAAGAAAATCTAAAAACAAAACAACAAGAAGAAACTACATCCAAACATTAGCATATTAATTTACTTTAGTATTGACAAATCTCTGTTTTCTAGTTTATATTTATGACTCCGCACCAGTAACAAATGACGGCGAACACGTCATAATTCTTTTTGTTTACTTGCGTGGAACCATCTCCAGAAGTGATGTATATATTTTTTAAGAGAGCACTAAAATTTCATTTGGCTTACTTGCGAGATGATTTAAACAAGATTAATTGACGGTCAAAGCAAAAATTCTGCGAAGATTGCTCTCGCTTGGAATTGTTTCCTGAAAAGTGACACGAAACTGGCCAAGTCGAATCCAGAAACATCATTACAACCTTACGATATTGATTTAGCTTGGCTTTGAGAAAATCTTTTTTGTAAACAGTTTCTCGAGGTTACGGAACTGCCTTAGAAATATCTCACATTATGTTGCTGGGAGAAGTCTTGTGTTAATGTTTTCTTTCTTTCCACGCTTTTGTTCTCACAAGATAAACACTATCAAACCTGTACATAGGGGTAATTCAAAGGTCGTTAAATCAAATCTAGCCGGCTGATAGAAAAAAGGGAGTGCTTTCCATGACCCTGTGTAAGATAGTTCCATGCAATGCTGTCATTATCTGACACAGGAGAAAATACTTTTGAATATTTTGAATAGGAATTACAGCGGGAATTCCTAAGAGAGACCTTATCTTTTCTTGCTTGTGAAGATCACCATTTAGCTTCCTTAATATCAGTCCAAATGAATTCCTACGATATTTATGTACAATAACAAACTCCCCAAGATGATAATAATAATAATAGAAAAGAGAGAAAGAGAGAGGAAAAACAGTATAGACTGATGGATTAAGACTGAAAACCATATTTCCGTTTTCAAAATGCTAGTCAGCAAAGCTACAAATTTGCCGACGAAAAGAAAAAAATAAGGAGACCGCTTTGGCTGGCTCGGTTTGAATTCTCAGAGACGCTCCGCAAGTCGTCGGCCTCATGTTTCTTTTTCATTACAAAACGCCTAAGTTCGCATGGTGTAGAATATAAAAGCGTTTCTCCTCCCACAAGGCAAAAAGACTATTTGGTCCATAAACATTTAGGAAGGCTTGAATAGGATATCTTATTTCTCCAACGCCAAAAATACATCGATGTTGCCAATTGGCCAAGGCATTTACCTTTGAGGCCGGCTTGATTAAAAAATCCTAAACCTTCTTTCGATTTCGTAACTTCCTTAGTAATTCGGCCTATTTTTCAGAGTGAATGTAATTGAAATTAAGAAAAGGAAGAAAGATTATTTTAGAGAATGAAAATGGAATAAAATTTGAAATAATGTGTGTGTTAAAGAGTGGGCGTCGAAAGACATTCGCCAAAAAGTGTAAACAAAAATATTCTGACATCAAATCGTAGGAGAATACATCAAAATAAAAGCTCAAAAAGAAAGGGTTCTTTACTTATTGACAAGGGAAAAGATTTAGTGCTTTTTTTTTTTTCTTCAAAAGACTTCAATATATTTATAGCTTATCAACTTAGGAACTGCAGAATCCATTTCTACGTCTGAATGGAAATTGATGAGAATTTCATCCAATAAGAATGCAAATACACACCACTCAGTAAACGCTAGATAAAGTTCACTCCAGTGAAGGCTCGAGCATGTACGAATTCAAAAGCATTTGACTGTAATCTCGGTAACATTTAGCTCACTGAGTCGTTGAATCGTAAGCTCCGCGCATTGTCGTGTAAGGGAATTTCCCCTTTTGAGTGATTTTTCGTTGCAGTAAACAAAAGTGTTAATGCCGAAGCTGTCAATTGAAGAAAGATCCCACATGACTATTGAAAGTCACAGCTTAGAAATCGACTGTATTTTTGAGGTCAACGGCGATGGTTTGACCCGGCAAGTAGCTAGTGTGATGGTGGTTAGGAGCATGTTGTACATGCCATTGTATGACCGGTTGGGGTGAATTTTTATTCCACAAGAAATTCTAGAATCGAACGGAAAAGGGGTCAAGCCTCAGTTTTTAAATTACGTGTAAATAATCGTAATATTTTATTCTCCTTCGACCTTAGTGTCTCCCGGACTGAGATTTTTTGAGTTTTTCGCGAAGTTTTTTCTTTTTCTTTTTTAATTGTCAAGTGAGAGAGTGGTTCTTTTTCCGTTTTCCCTGTGAATTGATATTCCAAGTCGAACAAATCCATCTAACCATGGGAGCTTATTTGGTATTCAGGATCTGTCAACTCGAGTCACTGTATACACAGTTCAGGGCGGAAGTTTGTGTTCAATCACTGAAAAAGAAAACCCTAAAATGCAGACCTAATGTAATGGTTTTGATGGCTGATCTCTGTAATGACTGGCAGTTTTGGAAATCTCGACGCACTCGGCATCCCAAAGTTCAAAGCCATTCGCATCTGTTGTGAACGGTTTGAGAAACCTTAAGAAAATTTGGGCAGATCGGGAGCGGAAGTAGCCTAAAGTCATCCATAATACAAACAGTTCATCAGTGAATTCTGTTTTGGCAAGAAACCAGTTAAATAGCTAGGACTTGCCCTCTCGGTGTCGGTGATGTGATCGCAAATGGACAGCATTCTCACTGGAACTGTCAACATTTGCTAAGATCATTGCTAAAGAAACGAAAATTAAATTTTAAACGCGTTGTCCTAGAGCATAACACTCCTCGACACTGTCTCGGCCTTGTCGTTTGTTCGCTAGAGCGTGGACGGAAAATATCGAATAGCACAACAAGCCGAACCGTTGCCTTGGTAGAATCATTCCTTGAGAAGTAGTACAGGGAACCGAGGAGGCCAGCGAGCCTTGGTAATTGGTTTTGAGCCACGTGGCGTAGGGTACAACCCCCGCTATTGTTTTTAGCCAATCACAGCCAAGATTCTACCGGTTTCTCATGTGACATGTAAGAGGTCCGGCTGGTTTTCTGCTCCCACACAACAGAACAACATCTCATTGATTCGCCTCTCTCCGAGCCAAAATATGGGTTCGCTGGATAATTTTGTATGTCTTCACTGCATCACGGAACCGTCTCAAGAGCGTGAAGTCGATAGCGAGGACGAAAATATCACAGCTCTCTCATGGCTTCTGGTCAACGCTAAATCGAACGAGGTTTGTTGATATTGCTAGAAAAATAAAATTGGTCCTACATTTTATATTTAGCCTATGAAAGTTTTGTTATGTATCGCGGTGTAGATAAAAAAATTTTTTGTCCTCTTGTTGACATTTTTACGAGGTTAGGTGGTTGAGACATTTTAGTCGAGTTATGCTCATCAAACTGTATTTTCTAAATCTATGCCGATTTCAGCTTGGTAGTGTCCAACACAGTGTTGTGAAATCGTCAGACGAGATTTTGGATAGTACGACCACCAGTGAACTCACCGAAGCCGAACAACTAGAACAAGCTTTGCTACAGGTAACACGTCTCACACACACACACACACACACATACATATCGCTTTATATTTCTTTCAACAATACTGATTCCACTTCGTACATTTATATACGTACATACGCGCTCCTCCGACAAAATTTCGCGCTTTTCCCCCCCAATAACAAACGTGTCGAAAACCTCCGGCACAAATGTTTTATTTGGTTCAAGGCTGTCTTCTCAGAAATACAGGGGGATCGCGAAACGAGAAAATATTATTGGAGTAAAACATGATACCATGAAGACGTCAAATTGGAGAAAGTATTTCGGATTACTGCTTTGACACACACACACCGAGAGAGAGTAGACTTCGTCGTTATAAAATGTAAAATAATAATCGAACGGACGCTAGAGAAAGTGCGTTACATACAACTTTCAGTATTACTTAATGTTGATCTTTTGAGAGAGGAAAATACACGACAATTTTGATATGACATATAAAATATTTAGTTCGAATGTTAAGTTTTTTTTAAAGCACTGCTTGTTGTTATATTCCAAATATATAGAGCCATAATATATTCCAGCGAGCTTAGGCATTAAATATAGACACTGTTGCTGTTGAACAATTTCAAAGACTAATTTTAGAAGAAGTAAATTATCTTATAAAGGTCTATGTACACTATTCTGTACGGTAAGGGGTGAATGTGCTTCAATTGATAGGTTACGGAGTTTATTATTCTGCTATTTTTATCATCAAGTTCTATTTTTTTATTTCATTATAAGGCTTTATTCTAACGTTCTAAGGTATCACTGAGGATTCTCAAACTTTCCAAGTTCCCTAATAAAAGCCCCCCGTTGAACAACATAATTTTCGAATTTACGTCCACATGCAATATTAATGCCTCTCTTATAAGTGTTAATCACAGTCGAGCTTGACCAATGGTATAAAGATCTGGAATGCTAACGACTCGATCCGTTTCTAAGGAAATGGAGAAGGCGAAGAGAGTATTTATTCGTCTTGAAATTGTTCGTTCAAATCGTGAATTGAACGTGACTGTATAGACTTGGGATGATCTACAGGGGTCTAAGGGTAATCCACTATGTACAGGAATAAGTTTCTCGTTTTGGCACGTCTTTCGATCAACGGAGCGAGCGATCCCCAACATTATATTTTGGTCCTGACGAATTTATTTAAGTTTGTCGTTTCAGTAATAAGAAGGCTCGTATTTAAATATGGCCCTAATTAACAGGAAATCTGTGTCAAATAGACGGTTTTTTTTCTTTGAAATTACTGTGAAATACGCTCAAACCCAATTTGATAACATTTAACTCTCGTTTCGTTTGGAGTTAGGAAATATGCATTTCGAAAATAGTGAATGAATGATTTTCACCATTAATCAGCGCAGCGAATATTGTATTTACACGTCGTCTCAAAAAGATTTATACTACTGGATTTAATATGCTGTACAAAAACACCTAAGTGTCGCACGCTTTGTAGATTAGTTCACAAGGATTTTTAAGGAATTTCTAGCCATTTTTAAGACATCATTTCTCTGTATATACGTGCTAAAACGAGGAATTCCGCATTTGTGTACGTTTTGGAAAACCCCTTAAGTGTTGTTTGATCTGTCAAACGTTGATTGATTGACAGATAGCAGAGCGAAAGAAACAAAATGATTTTCATCGGCGAATGGATGGTTTGCATGTATTTTTCGTAATGATAATATTTTTCCTATCTAATTAAGACTGACAGTAAATTTTATTGGGACACTTTTTTTCGAACCCAAATTTCTCCATATAAACAAAAAAGTGAAGCGAATGAAAGTGCGTCCTCTTTCGACACGGTAATCCTCTCTCTACATGTTTTGAAATTGGCTTTTGACTCTATACATAATTCATACTTTAAATACTACATTGTTGTCAACATAGAGCGAAAATTTGAACCCGTTTCCATACACCAAAACTAAAATGAAATACTTTCTCCGAATCCTTTACGTTATTTACCCGGAATTCTTCACGTGTCTTCGGATGAACTGTCGCGCGAGCTCGATTACAACTCAACAAAAATATGAATCTCTTAGTTTCCGTGATCAGAATCAGGGAAATATCTCTTCCATATCTATGTAAAGTAAGTTACTATATTTCCATAATTTTCAGACCCTTTTATGCCCTTCATGGTCGAAGGGGTGAACCACAACCACTAAATTTCCAAACCCAAAAAATATACAATGGCCGCAGTTCGGCACGTGTCAAAAAACTCCCAATTCACCATGTTTTTCCCCTTTCTCTTTTTGACACTTGACTACACTAATATTTCGAAATCTTTTTTCTTACAAGGCTTAAGTTGGCATTGCGATTTCTTCTAGCTAGCAGCGTCGCGTTCGTCTTTTTTTCGGAGTATCCCACTGTCAACACAGATCTAGTTTATATTCATAACATTGTATGATTTTAAAAATAAGAAATTGAGAGTGGAATTAGCCATACAAGAATACAAAAATTACGATCTCGTTAGGAATTATTGATATCTTTTAAGTCCCGGTTTTTTTGTTGTCGATAGTCTATCGGTGTTTGCTCATTCAAAGACGGAGATCTAAAACATGTTTTGCTTATTGAGAGATCCTGGTGTCATCGGATTTCTAAATTACGCTTGTTGCATTCAAAACACAACGTACTGGAATCTAGAACTGTCTGCGAAATTAAAAAACAATTAGTCAGCGCGAAAACCTTTATAGGCGAGATAATTAGAAACAGCGTATACCAATGGAAGATAAAAACATAAGCAAAACCACCAAAAACCACGCATCGCTTTGAAACATTGCTACACACACAATTGCAGAGGCGTCCTCCTTCTCCAATGAAAAATTAAAATTTCAAAAGCATAAGAATAAATTTGATTGTACATATGAAAGCTCGACACTTTATTAAATGACAAATCTGAATTGCTTAATAAAGCATCCAAACTGCGATGGTTTGGCGAAAATGAAGTCACAGTTTTCAAGTTGAGCGAATTAACTGACGAGAAGATCGACCAACGAACAAACAGAAATAGAAAAAATGCTGTTCAAAAAACTTTCAGAATTCATAAACTATTTATAGTATTTTATAGTCTTGTCTGCCCTTCCTCTTTTAATCCTCTTTCTGTGGTGGTTTTCAATACTCTTTCTAGATAAATATTGCCAAAAGTTCCTAGTGAGATGGTTTTGCGAATTTGGGCTTCGACTCATGTATCTATCTTTCTTATTTTTCTTTTGTGTTGACAGCTGCGAGCCTCGTGTACAAACCATGTTTTCATAAATTGAATGTAATCGAACTTCATCTGAGTACACAGTTGGAAAGAAGCGGATAACAGTATAACAATTAAATACAATAGGAAAAAAGTTAGACAAAAACAAATACAACCATGCCTAGAGCATAAAATGTGTAAGGCCAATAATTCATGAATTTCAACCTTTTGGCAATAACAACAAAAGCTCAACGAACGTCATCTTCTTCTATGATTTTTCTCCTACTTTATGAAAAGTTTTTAAAATTTAATGATGTAATTTTCTTTTTGCACGGTATGAAAATGATTTGCTATTATCTGCTACGTCGTTTCGTCACAAACTTAAAGTACGCGTTCAGTGAGTTTACTCTAATTTTCTTCATCAAGCTGCTAGGATGGATTTCAAAAGTTGTTTATCAGGCAGTACAATGGCTTTCAGTACAAATAAAAGTATTACAAACTCTTTTTTCTTCTTCTCATAGAAAGAAAAAGGAGGAAACTCGTGACAAAGAGACAAATTTACTACGTTACAAATCCCTCAAGTCGTGACGTAGTTAACGCACAAACTATTCCAAAGAAATCGCAAAAGCCTTTTTCGATGTTTAATGTTTGCAGTATTTGCTGAAGATTTTTCGTGTTGATCTTATTTATTGCCAAAGTACAAGGTGCTAATGAAATCTAAATCGAAAACGTCATTCAGCCTAAAGAACAAAACAAACAAATCAATCTACCTCTCGTTTCTAACTAAACCTCAAAAAAACCCTCCGAAAAACGCTTCACAATGGGCGAAAATCACTATAAACCTCTAATTCAACTCCTATCGGCTCGAAGTCATTCTATTCTCAAGTTTTTTTCATCGTAATTTGTAAAGTGAGCTACCGAACTACTTAGTCAAGAAACGAGTTGTTCTTGATTACATTGTCGTCCAGTGGCTCTTATCCATTCGGATATATGACTGATCAACACGTCCTGCTAAGGTCTCAAACACGCTGTCCTATAAAGTTGATTACATTACAGTTCCTGGAAATATTTTACTTGTGACAGATTTGTTTGAGAGTCTAGTGGGAACGGTAAGTGGATAATAGCACTGAATGATTTAGGACAGAATTTATCGGTTTTTTTTGACGGACTATGACCGTTTGAAACACCATGGCAATCGTTAGCGATATGTAATTAAGACCGAATCAGCTGGACCTCAAGAAAACTTTGAGAACTAATCGTTCACTTTTGCATAATACTTTTTTCATTTTTCTTCTACAAACCATGACTTGTTTTTCTCAAGTTTCAAAATCACTCTAAATAATGATAAACTACGTCAAATAATTTTTTACAGTAACTTGCGAAAATCTCGCGGGCTGATTGGCTATTATTATCATCAATAAGAGGACAGACAGACAGAACTGTTGCCAATGAGGGCGCGCTCTTTCTGTTGTTTGTTTTAGATACTAAAAACGAGTAGATTTTTTCGTTTTTGTTATTGTAAAGAAACGAATTAACATATGTTTTCATGTTAAATCGATAGAATGAAAAGTAATTTTTTAAATAAAAAATTTTTTTTTAATTAATCCATTAATGTTATTTTTACGGTCGGTATGGAGTGGTTGTCATGACAACGATAGCCTGATAACGGTGATGGCAGTGTTAATGACGATGATAGTGTTAATGATGGTACACTTATTATTTTCCCACAACAACAATTTTTTTTTTTTTGTATTTACCTAAAATATTAGTTTTTGAAATTGATTTTCTTATCTGATTGCATAAATATCAGTCAAAGCTTATATACTCAGTAACCTGGCCCCTGAAAAAATTCTAGAGTTATGCACCTGCTATCTCCTGGTCAGGCCTTCTCTTACAGTCAAAACGGCTCAAGCGTACCCCTCTAGATTCCATTAATGATTTCATTATTCAAATACTGAGTTGATTATTCAAACTTCAAAATGAATTCTCTACTCGAATTTTCTGTTTGAAAATGCACGCAAACTTTATACTGGCCTTTCTGTGGAGTTTTTCTACTGTTTTATGGCACTCGTTGAAGAATCCAATCAAAATTCGAGTAGAGAATAGATATTGAAGTTTGAATAATCAACTCAATATTCGAATAATGAAATCATTAATGGAATCTAGAGGGGTACGCTTGAACTGGTTTGACTGTAACAGAAAAATGATAGTCCAAATGAGTGTTCAGGCCCCCTCTCTTAACAGAGAAACGATAGTCTACTATGAAATGAACGCAAACACGATATATTTCCGTTTAAGCAATGGAACTTTTACACAATGCAATAACCGGGGCAATATTTGGTAAGAAGAGATACTGATTTAGAGGACACGTATCCAGGAAGCCAAGCAACTGCCTTTCCGCGACAATTACTAAAGAATGTCATTGAGCAACACTATAAAGCTTATACATTTCACGACTAAAAGATTCACGTTTGGACGTCATTCCTTTAGTGTTATTTCTTTCTTTGTCAGTACTTGAGAATATACATTAATGTGAATGATTTAACTTAAATATCTTGTTCCCAAAAGGTTTAAGACGGGAACCTTTTTTGCGCGCACTTCGTTGATGTGGTTCTTGCGGCTGCAGCTGTTGAAGCTGTTATCGCTTTGTAATGTTGTTGTTGTTGTTGTTGTTGTTGTTGTTGATATTGGTGTTGTTGCTACTGCTGTCGCTGCTGCTGCTGCTATCACTGTTGTGGCTGCTGCTATCACTGTTGTGGCTGCTGTTATCGCTGTTGTTACTGTTGTTGTCGCTGCTGATGCTCTGTTATCGCTATTGCTGTTGTTGTTGTTGTTAATGGTGGTGGTGGTACTGTAGTTACATTTCATCACTGTTGGGTTATTTTTAATGCTTTTTAATATCTTATGATCTAAAAAATTCATTCTACTTTTCTACTTACAGTTTGAGAATTTCTTGGAAGAGAATCTAGCGAATCAAGGCGAAAGGTGGTGTGTGGTGACGGACGGGCAGCTAACGCTAAGACACTATCTACACTGTGAAGCAATCAAGAAGAAATTGAAGCTTTCACACAACTTCTACACGTTCTATGACCTCAGGAGAGAGTTTAGGAGAATCACCAAGAATGGGACAGAATTCAACAGTCTGGAAGACATTATTTCCTGTATCCTTTCGCTGTTATTGCATTTTTATCTGTAGAAAAACAAGAAGATTGATGCTAAAAACTTGAACAGGAAAACGGAAAGGAGAAACGAAAGGACATGAATTTTTGGTTTCCAAAAAATCATAAAATAACGAAAATGAATCCGCATTTCCGTCCTAGACTATATTCAAAATTATCTCTTCCGAGTGAGGAGATGACATGAGACAAAATTGTGGAAGGTTATGAAGGTATTGACAGAAGACAGGAGAAGGACCTCTTTTCTTTAAAAGAATTCGTCAAAATTCCTCCAACTCAGATCCTTCCATCCATCCAACATGGCGGCTATGACGTCACACGAAGCGAATCACTCGTCCAGTATGTCCCAACGGTGGGTCATTTAAAATTCGCTTTACCGAAATTGAACTAACGATCTTGTGCCACACACAACTGTGGGGCTGAATTTGGGAACAGGATCACAAAAGGCCGCCATCTTGCATTGGATTCCGGGATTGATTTTGGTGAAGGAAAAGAGTTCGTGCCCAGTCTTTCTTTGATTTTCTGAACGACGAATAAACCTTTTAAGCTTAGACTTAATGTTTTCCCATTTCGTACCACATGTCATTCCCTTGTGTATTGTTTCTTTGTTTCTCGATGACGCTTGAGAAGATACGTTAATATGGATCTACCTCAAACAAACAAACTTATTCCCAAGAGGACGACACGTGGTCTGAAATGGGAAAACATTTCGATCAAGCTAAAAAAAAGTCTGTTATTCGTCTCTTATTCTAGTTATTTCTACTATAGTAATACATAATTAATACGACCCTAGGAATTGGACGTGTTGCCTGAAATTGGACATGTATAAAGCTATTATAATATATTTCTCGCTCGATTCCTAGTTTTATAAAGTAATACTATCAGGCAAACTAATTTGTCGCTAAAAATAAATTTACAGAGCATGCAGGACCTGCTGGCTTCAAGGTATCATTATCATTTGAAGCCCCAATTATTTGTAAAACAACAAGCAGAGTCCGCTGTCTAGTAGTCCTGGAGCACAGCAGACACTCGTCACACAGAATATTGTTTTAAATCATTTAAATCATTCCTTGACACCAGAAATAGATTGCAATATCGATACAAATAACAATACTCCAGCTGGACTGGACTATTGCAGGCTCATGGGATATGCTATGCAGTACTTAATTAAAAAAGGTAAGAATTGGGATACCTGTAGTGCTTATACAATTTCCTCAGTTTGGATTTTCGCCTACTGAAGCCCTGCCCTAGGAAACTACTTCAGGATATTCTAATAATGCCTGCGACAAACGAAGCATATTGAAAATATTGATAATTACTCGACTTATCAGTTATCAAAGTTATGGACTCACCCATGGGAGCGCCATTTTGCCATTTGAAAACATTATGGAAAATATTAGTAGAACTTTTCTTGCCTGAAATACCAGATTCCGATAAAAAGGCATTTTATAATATGAAGGTTATCTTTTTTCTTAAAAGCCTCCCACTCGAGATATGTTTGAGCAAGGGATAACAGAATCTCTCTCTCTCTTTTTTCTTCTTCTTTTTTTTCCTTTCCTTAGACAAATTGTCACAAAATCTCACATTCTTAAACTCCATTAAAATCAATGTGTCAGTCTGCTCTAGGGCAATATTATAGCAACCTTTAACAGTCTGTAGTCTAGCACTTATTCGAATGGTTAATACATTAGACTTGGAGGTTCGAAATATTCCTGTATCGCGAGTCGTCGTCTTACATTGATAACCGAGTCAATCTTTCTTCGGTCTTTAAGGATCGAGGCGTATAATTCAACTTCACCTTAGATCAAGAGGGTTCAGGTTTGAGTGTTAATTCAAACTTCTGTCAGTGTTTTGTCGAATAATGCGACTCATACAAGGTTAAGTAGGAAGTTTGTGTCTAGACAAAGATTGACAGGGGTCAGGAATACGACCGTGCGAGTTAATCGTGTTGTGATAGCTCATAGGTAACACCGTCCAATAACAAAACTTGATGTTAAGGTCGCAATGCGCTCGCCAGCAATCGCATATTATTGGTGCTAAAATCAATAGACTTTGTGTATATAATCCTCAAAAGTGTTAGAGGTTTATTTGCCCAACAATAGAAAAAAGCAGTGACCTGGAGATTTACTCTCCAGAGCCTACATGCGTTTCTCCTTGGTCAGTATCGAGGAATGCAGGTCCTGGGAAGGAGAGTATTTGTTGCGTAAACTGGGCTTTAGACGTATGCGGAGGGATTTTGGAGTTTGATTTCCGATTCTGTTGAAGCGATGCTAAAATCTATCTTTATTTTCAAAATACCGAAGGTGTGTTTCGACGACGTCAATGACCCTTAAGCGAGTAGAGCCAACAGGCGCATGCGCAGTAGTTGACGGTCGTGCTTTGTTTTATCGAAGCTCAGTCCTCTCGAGAACATGCTCGTGTAAAGTTATTTTGTTTCCAGCCGCGCACTGCGGTAGAGTTACCAGAAAAACGGTACACCGAACCATCAAAATGCGCAAAACACAAAGAGTATCTTATCAAAACCACAGCCCCATTAACACAAAATAAACAACACCGCTATCGCCACCACCACCACAATAACCACATCCACCACAAACACCACCACCATAGACCTCCACAAAGACTACGGCCAGTCCAAGACTTGCTGCAGCCGTTTTGCTTGAAATATTCTGCATCTAGAAATTTCGTTTGGTAATGATTTGATAACTGATTCCTTTGAAGGTCACGTCTTTAAGGAGCCCGAGAAGATTAGCGCGAAATACGAGCCCGGACCATGGTACGTAACAAATGACCTGCTCGAACATATAAATGAATTCAATGGCCCGTGCGGAAGTTCTGCATGCACTTTCATTTAATTAATACTGACTTCAATATGGTCGCGTGTGAGCGAACATCGTTTGAACGCTGACAAATTATGACCAAGCCAAAAACAGATACACTTGAAAGTTTTGATGAAAGCGTGTGATAAGCGCAACTTTTTCCAGCTCAGACGCGAAAAGCGCTAAAAAAGATTTTGATTCTACCTTGCGGGATTTTTCGAAATTCTAGGGATTGCTTGCTCAACTCAACCACCTAACGCGTTTAGACTTCTAAAAATCTAAACAAATATGTATTATATTTGACAATCAATGTGACAGTGTCTTTGTGCACGCTTTTTAGAATTTCAGGAAGTGCGCTCGATTAATGGAAAAGCTAAATGTAAAATGCCCAGCGATTCATATTTGACAAAGAAGCTGACAAAGTCTTTGCCTAAGCACTTCAGAGCGAGTGCGCCTCAGGAAACAAGAACTAATCGAACACTGACAGCAACGATGATTCTATTTTTGAGAATTTTGATTTCGCACATACACCTAGTTGCAAGAAGGTTGTCATAGGAGGAAAGAACTTTTGTAATTTAGTGAGAAAGGAATAACATTAAA
>WUAP02195884.1:0-21535 GCA_015163945.2 Stichodactyla helianthus | reverse complement strand
AAAGGTCGATCATGAATACTTTATATCACTTAGGAAATGTCTAGGACTATATTTTTATGTTGTACTGATTTTTAAAACGAATTGAGTAATTTTGGCTGAGAAAATCCAAGTTAAAGTGGAATGCAAATAAGGACAATTCTTTATCCGAATTTAAAGACTCCTTAACGCTTATGATTTTCCATTGTTTTGGCCTCATTAATTATTCATGAATTTTCTAACATAATTTCAAAGTATTACAAATTACTATTATAATTCTTTTTCATTTGCACTTACGATTTGAACATCAGATGGAATACGTGAGAGGAAATCAGCGAGCTCATTGTTGTCCACTGCATTTGGTTTACGGATCTTCTTTGTAAATTTGTTTATTCCCCATGCAAGGAGTAAGAATTTGAGAGGAACAAGGTAGAGGACTACAGTACCAATGGTGAATGCAGCACAAGCCAAGTATGAACAGAAGGGGACAGACCAGTTGAAGGTACTGAAAACATAATAACAGAAGCTCAGTAGCAGTAACTTTAGGATATAGAGTGTATTTTATAATAGGAAACAGTAATTAAATTAATACAGACACTTCAAATACCTAAAACATCACTACTTAATACAAGTGCCATTATAACCAGAGTGCATATTATTTTGCATTTTACAACGTAATCAATAAAAAATATGTACATTGTAGCTGTATAATAGGGTACTCACTTTTTTAATCTTTCACCATTAGAAGCAACCTCATCTAGAGCATTTTGTACTGTTGAACATATACTGGTAATAGCATTGAGCTTCTCCTTAAAGCTCTTTCCTTTTTCCTGTTACAGAGACAATTAAAAACTGTCCAGGGGAAGATCCAGAGGAATGGTGCATAGGGTATGCACCATTCATCTGCACATGGATTTAATATATTTTACTTTTGATGCTGGAGTCCTGAACATTAATGGTGTATCCCCTCAAAAAATCCTGGATTGCCCTGCTGTCACAAGACAAGATCATGACTGTCCTCTTAACAGTGTCTAAAATGGCCTGTCTAAAATTCTTTAAAATTCTTTGGGTAATTTTGGGAACACTGAGCTAATGTCATTTATGCTAGAAAATTGCTGTATTCTAAAGCTGATAATGGGTGGTACATTACAATGCCCAGTATCTTACCCCTTTCTTGCCTTTTGCTTCAGGTTCATCATCATCATCCATGTCATCATCATCATCTTGAGGTGCTCCTTCCTGATAACACAAGGTAAAACTAACATCACGACAAGTGCAAGTTGAGCTTGGATAATAAATCCATTCAGGGAAGATACTTTATTTCAAAGTAGTTAAGCTTAAAATAAGGTTTGGTTTTTCTTAAGTCTTGGACCTTGTTTTTATGACTGGAGACCATTGCAAAAGGGAGTATAACCATAAATATTGAGACTGCAATTGTGCACACTCACCTGGTCTTCTGGATTTACGTTTCTGTCAGCTAGCAACATGCACACTACATACTGTTTCAGAAAGCTGAGTAGTAGGGTCAGTGGGATGATGTAGAAGTCAAAGTTCAAACACAACATGATGTAGATCTGTAATCAATATGTTTTATGATAATCATTATAATATTAATGTATCTATCATACGTAGCATACATGTACATGGCTGTATTCCTTATAATTAAGCACTGACTAGGCTTTTTGAGTTAGAGCCCACTTAGTCTTAGGCCAGCTTTACAAGGAGGGAGGGTAACCCTAGTACTAGGGTTACCCACCAGCTAGGGTCAATAGATAGCTCAGCTTTACAAGGAAAAATAACAAGGTAACCCTAGTGCCCAGGGTAAACCTTGTTCTGCCATGATGGCCGTTTGTTGATTTGTGCTACAGGAGGTCTGAGAACTAGTAAAAGTTGTCCCGGGTGGGTGGGTTATCCCTAGCTAAACGACTTTACAAGGGGAAAACTTAACCCGGGCAAAAGGGTTTCCCTATCAAACAGACAGGGTAATCCTAGCAGTAGGGTAACCTGGGTAACCTTGTAAAGGGGTTATAAGAGAAAATGTATAGAAGCTAAGGTAGCTCTATTACTAGTAGGGTAACCCTTGTACTAGGGTTACCCTCCCTCCTTGTAAAGCAGGCCTTACATAAATTTAATATGATTAAAATTTTGAATTTAACTCAAAATTGAAACAGTAGGCAAACAAGTCACATGTATCAAAACTTGAGGCAAGAAGAAAAGTAAAATTCATTTGGGTGAAAAAGTACTTCCAACATGGCTTGGGAGTTTAGATCAAACTTAGTACTGTGTACTATGACAATTTAATGTTACATACAATAACATACCATAAATGCAAAAGCACTCCTAAACTTGTATTGCCATGTAAACAAAGATCCTATGAAAGCTCCAGCAGACACTAAACTTGCCACTAGTTTGTTAGTTCTGTCGATGTTACGCTGGAGAAGCTGTAAAAGAGATTTTGATGTTAAATTCTAAATAAAACTACTAAAATATGCAGTTAACATATTGCTGTGTTTAAGGGTTACATAATAGTTTCAGATTTTTCCTTTATTTTTCTGCATTGTGATGCTGTATTTGCTTAATGCCTTTTACAATAAAGCTTAAAGTTTTCTATATTTTAACATATTATAACATTCTTACCTGTCGTTTGAACTTTGGTGGTTCATAAAGGACCTTTGGCTCACGTGGATTTATTGTCCTGACAGCACCTCTGATTGGGTTGTAAACAAAATCCAAAGTTAAAATAAGATGCCCCTTGGCACGTCCTTCCAAGCTTTTGTTTTTGAGCTGATACAAGCGTTTCTCACAAGGAGTAATCTGGAAATGATTAAAGATATCAATGGTTAAGAAAAATGTTTCATCAAGAAAAGAAAATTGCATAATTGTAGTCTTCTATGTAGAGATGTTCATCAGGCTATTGTGAACTATACACACTGGGTATTATGGTAAGGCATCAGATAGTGGTTGGCTCTGTATACCTATTTTACATTTATAGCCATTAATCAAAAAAGAAAGGACTCATGCAAAATCTTTCTTTCCATTCTTAAAATGCAAGTCAAGTTGTCAGAAAAACTTGAAGGATATACCACTGATTACATGAATCAAGGATTATTTACTCACTTGAAGAAGGGGAATGATCACACGACCAAGGAATTCTGGTGCTCCTCTCTTGTCTTCATCAAACACAGTGATGTCCAGCACATCATGTGGATCTGATATTTCCCTGTGGAACAGTTGATTTGATTTAAGGTATCAGGATACCCCTGGCGAGTGGTGTGCATTCAATTCTATATAGTGCAATTTTCAATTTTTTGCATCATTCCAAAGTTATTGTCAATTTTGTATTGGATACAGCTATATTTTTAGCAGTATTGTAACCTTAGAAATGTATAACAGAATAACAAAGCAAAAATCAAACATTGGAGACACACTTTTGACAACTTATTTCTCATGATCTCGGAAAGACAGTAAACATCTTTTTAAGATCAGTACCAGCTGACGTGGAACTCTGCGAAGAGACCTATGTGAAAATTTGAATAATTCACTCTAACCAAAATGGAAAGATTTATTTTACAAAACCAGAGAAAAGAATAGTTTCTACATTAATTCAGCTTTCAGAAAACGTATATTGGCGTTCTGATTGAAAGCTTGCGTGCTATATAGAATTGACTCACACCAGTCGCTAGGGGTACTCTGATACCTTAAAACTAAGCCACTATCAAAATATAATTCGCGTAGTATGAGTGAGGAATGAAGTGCAAGCTACAACATTTGGTACATATTCATGTACTCTCCAAGTTATGCAGTGACTTAATAATAAATACAGGATATACTGTTACTGTTTTGCTTTTAAACATCAGTTCCTAGTAATTTAGTTTAAAATGACAAAAATAAAACTGAAGACTACAAGGCTTTCACAGTTTTTAAAATACCATAAGGCATCATTATGAAGACTGGAAATAAATAGCTCTTATTAACTGAACGTGAGGGCCATACCTTAAGTTATGGACCGAGTTTTTTGCCAGTGCCTTATGGCCCAAGTGCATAGCTCACAGGCCATAAAAAGACAGGAAAAAATGAGGTTCTATAACTTACATATGGACCGAGCAAGCGAGTTTAATAAGATGTTTATTATATGGCAAGGCAAACGCAAAAATAAGGTTGCTGGACCATACCGTAAGTTATGGACAGCATATTGGCCAATGAGAATGTGTGAAATTACCTGGTCATATAATAAACTAAATTATTAGTGATTATGCACATAGATACATGTGCTATCAACAGAGCAAAGGCTGGAGATGGAACAACTAAAGTTTAGTTTCATGTATGCCCAGGTTCTACAGTAAAACAGTTGTCAAGAATACAATTTGTTTTACTCTGGTTAACTCACATTTCATAAATCTTATTCCAGGCAGGATTCAAAGTCTTGTATATGGTGTTTGTGACAAGGCGCTGATTATTGACCTCAATTACAGCAAATGGATCACTTGCACCGCCAAGATCTGCAGAAGCAAGACCAACTGCTCTGTGTAGCTTAACTTGAAGCCATCCAATTTCCTTGATCTTCTTAGGAGTATTCTTTAGGCCAAATCTTTGAACTGTGGCTTTCCTGCGAGTTGGGTCTTCCTTGTATGCATTAAGATCAGACTCGCATCCTGGTGCATCTAATCCTGTTATTGCCAAATGGAGGACAATGATTCCTGCTCCATCTTCAAGTTCAGCTTCTATCTTGTGAGATTTCTCACGAGCAAGTTTGGTTAGATCAATTTGGCACCTAAAAAACATAAAACCATGTAAGATGTTGCATGAACATTCTGTACAGTATATCATAAGGAATGATATGAAGTTATACCTCAGTAGCATAGAAGATGGCGATAATGGATCAAGTTCAAGGCCTAATACTACTGAAATTATTGTGAAATCCCAGGATAGACCAGTCTACAGCACTTATCAAGGAGTAAGGAACTCAGAAAAAACAAATCTGAGCTCCAGATGAGATTCAAACCCATGACCCCCTGCACTCTAGCTTGGATGCTCTAACTACTGAGCTACTAGAGACTTGCTATGGTAAGCAAGGGTCAAATGTGAGTATAGAGGGTAAATAGGCTTTGGCCCAAGCCCCAAACTGAAAGATATGAAGTTATACCTCAGTGGCAGAGAAGATAGCGATAATGGATCAAGTTCAAATGAGGCCTAATACTACTGAAATTATTGTGAAATTCCAGGATTCCACAGCGAGTCCCTTGTAGCTCAGTGGTTAGAGCATATCAGCAAATAGCTTTGAAAATTTCCCTTTTCATTCAGATTTTTAATTTATCTTGATCTAGACTGTTATCCATAGTATAACGCATATTACGTAATCAATTTAATCTTTAATTTGTTATTGACGTAATTCTATCCTCGGCTTATTCACACACGTGTGCTGTATCAATTGAAACCATGCTACAAGTTGAACACGCTACGCTACGGCACCTATTTCTATCTTAACGCCACCCATGTACATCAAAGTAAGTGATTTTATTGATCTATCACAGAATTAACATTGTGATTCTATCTTTAGTCTATGATTTAAAGTTTACATGCATTATCCTATCAACATAAGCGATATATATTTTAGTGATTGTAATTATCCGTGTAATTGATTCCATTCCAGTATAACTTTGTGAAACTACTGTAGAATAGTTCATTTAGCCACTAGATTGTAACTTTAGGTATTTCTATCTATTGCAGTTCGAACCACATATATGCACAATTAGCTACTCGTAATTTTCTTGCAATCAACGACCAATAAAGAGCCACTCAACTAACATGCATGTGCGTTTGAATCGATGTACGATTAAGATCATCGCTATTTCTGTAATCGTGGATTACAAGACATTATGAAGACAATTGGCATGTGCTTTACATCATGTGAGAATGATATGTAAAAAGTATGAGATATCTGAAATGATTCTAATGACTTTTTGAGGTCCAAATAGAAGAGAATGGAACAGACATTACTGTCTTTCATCACTACATGTATCCACAGTTCAATTCATAAACACACAATGTTGATTCCAGCATCCCTGGATTTTTACGTTATGCTTTGTGCTCAGAAAACAAGCATCCCTTACCTTCCCATAAATTCATCCTTCCTGATGTCTTTATCATACACTGTTATTTCCAACACCATTGGAGTATCTGGATAGAACTTCAAGTCAAACTGCTCAGCCCAATAGGGATTAAGGGTTTCTTTGCAAGCTTTACTCTTGTATCTTTCATTACCAAGACGGAATTTGCAGTAAGGATCACTGAGACCTGTATCAAAAGCTTATTTTAGAGTTTGATTCTTGCATTATGATTAGAGCTATCAGTAGTGACAAAGAGTAGCATATTGAAATTCTCATTTTGTAAAACCATCCCATCCATTAAAAATGGGAGTACATGTGCTGTTAGTAATTGGGCAGTATTCAGTGTTATCTCTTGTGGTTTTCACATTGGGAAACCTGAGTTGTGTTTGTGAATATAATTTCTTCACTCAGCTGGTTTATCTTGAATATACATAGTGATGCATGTGTAGGGAATATTTGAAATAATGTAACAAACAGTGCTCCATTTAAAAATGTATTTCTCCACTAAAAAATGTGCTTTTGAAAATGTTTGACTTTTGGAGGGCTAGTTCCACATTTCAACCAATCAGAATCAAAGATAATAATTGATTTTTGGATACGTGGGCTTATCCCTCATGGACCAATCAGTGCATTCACAAATTGATATGTTTTACTTGCGTGATAATCCCACTGATTGGCAATGGGGATGGCTAGTCATTATGAAAATAAATCAGGCTGATGCCTGTTGACTCTTGTTGTTGTGTTACCTGAATCATCCATAGGAATCATTTTCTTTCCTTCCACCAAGATAATTGATACTAATCCATCCCACAGTTGTGTTGGGATACCCTTTGCATCCCCTTTAGCACCAGCAGCTGGCTGTTTCCTGTTTGATGCTCGTCGTGCAATCTACACAAAACAAAATTGGCATAACCTTTTCAGTACTATGAATAGTTACACGATCCCTTCTCTCCACTCACATATTCTTTTACCTAACCCCCTTCTCCCCTTCTAAAATTTTTGGATTGGCCCCCTAAAAACCCAATAGCTCCCCTCCTGATAAAAAAGTGAAGAGTGCTTAACTTTAAAGTACATGTCAAGACACTGTCAAAAGGAGAATGTGGACTTTATGACCAGCCTAAAACTAACACTGATCAGTATGAATTGGCCCTAAAGTGTAAATCAGATAATGAATAGGGAGGAGTCAGCCAACAGTTGGCTGAGTGAAATACTTACCTCCTGCCTATCTTCAATATTTTTTGGAGAGACTGTGAAGGTGGCTAGAACTTTACCAAGCTTTTCACCATCTTCTCCTTCCAGGTCCAATTCCATTTCAGTTGGTCTGTAAATTTGACACAAAAGACGTAAATCTAGCGGAAATGACTACTGCAACTCAGACTGTCATCTAATATGTCTTTGCTTAATATGTACAAATAATAGACCTTTCCCGAATTTGCTTGGATGATCACGAAACAATGGTTTCAAGTCGAGGCTGAACTTGATTCTTTTGTTTATCAAGGCCAACCTCAATTTAAAACTATTGTTTCGTGATCACCCAAGCAAATTCGGGAAAGGTCTCTTCATTCTACACAATAAAAAATAAAAAAGCAGCAAAGGGTTGGTTTGTTATTGACATAAAAATCATGACACCTTATGGAATTAATGACATCTTTTGAGGCATCCAACAAACTACCTTTACTAAAGCTAGGCATGTTTCTTATCCATAAGAAATGTAGATACACTGTAATTACCGGTACATGATATTGGGCAATGAAGATTGCTAAAATTTATTATTCCCAATACCATGTTCTACTTACTTTTCAACCTCCAGATTTGTAAGGTCCACTACTGCTTTGCCCATAGGATCATCATTACCAACACGATCAAAGTCAAACACCTTCAAAACCATTGGTGTTGTAATATCCTCAATAGGAACACAAAATTTTTCATTCCATTGAGGGTTAAGGTTCTTAGAGATGGTACGACTTTTGTAAATTTGTCGCCCATCAGCCTTAAATTTTACATAAGGATCGCTGGTGCCTAAAACAATACAGAAATTGATGACATGTTAGGATTCACTCTGAAAAAAATTTTTCTTTAACTTAAAAGTCTAAAGTGCAAGAAGATTAATTACCAGAGTGTGGAAGTGATGTGCTGAAAATTTTGTCAAAAATTTTAATAAGGTTTGTTTGAATTTTTCTCAATACTTAGTTTTATTTTTGAGATTTTACATTTTACTCAGTGAAGCAGTTTAAAATTTATTTGAACTTTAATTTTTTTTGTTTAGGGAAATCCTTTTTAAAAAGGTGTTTGTGAAACTTTTTTTTCAAATTAATTATAGTTCATTTTTAATATTTATATATTATATATCTCATAATCACCAAAAAAAAGTTTTTTATAAAGTTATTTAGTAATTTGTGGTATTTTAAATTTAAAAGTTTTAAGGTCAATTTAATTTCTGGTTTATAAAATGTTAAAATTTCATTTAATATTTGTTGAAAATGTATTATTTACATTTATTAAAATTTTATGTTTATGTTTAGTTTTATGATTATCAAACCTGAACGTTGGATATTTTTAAGATAAACTCCATCATCTTCAAATTCCACATGGTAAGTGTCTGTTACCAAACAAGTTACATTAAAATTGTTAGTATTTATCCACGCAAAGGATATAAATATTGTTTTGTTTGGTGTTTTTCTTAAATGATTTTCTTTATAAAATCAGAATCTTATTTACTACTTCTTGGTTGTCACAATCAGTAAAATAACAAATGTAACAAAACAATATTTTTCATCCTGCAATTTTGTTTAAAATTATAATTATTGTTAAATATAGCATTATTTGTGTATATTTTTAATTTGTCTTTAAATGTACATGCTATTGCCAGCTTTGCAATGTTACAATAGAAATGCCAAAGACATCCACTAAAACAGGGACAGAGGAGATGGGGGCTGGGGAGCTGAAGCCCCACTTTTTACAAGAATGACATTAATGCTCTACAGTACTTTAACAGTAAGGATTTACTAAGCTAGCCCTCGCCCCTACTTTTAGAATTGCTCCACCATCAATGATAGCATGTACTTCCTACATTGAATTGAATATTTCATTTTGTTTAAAACAACAGTAATGGTTATGTATGTTCAATACTTAAAATTATGTTAATGTTGATAAATTTTTAATCACAGTTTGTGGATTTTTTTCGTCAATCCTGTATATGGTCTTACCAACTGTGGGGCAGTTCCTGTTAGGGTTTAAATTATGTTTAGCAGGCAAAATAGATTTTGAACAACATGAAAGGAAGAAATTGTAAATTAGAACACTTAAAAGATTAAATAAAAAGAATTTCTGAACACTGTGCTTAAAATATGTACTGCTGTAAGCAAATATTTATAGTCATAGCTTATAAGTGCCATTGCAAATACATGTATTATACAAACATATCCTTAAATTTTAAGCATAGTTGTTTTTAGAGGGTTATTTAAAATTCATAAATAATTATACAAAACACTGATAAATATAAGTTGTAAATAATGATCGTCGCAGTGAAATATGCACAATCTAAGCAATTGTGATAAATGAGAATACCCGAAAAAATTTCGGGCTTCAACGGGATTCGAACCCATGACCTCTGCGATGCTGGTGCAGTACTCTACCAACTGAGCTATGAAGCCAACCCATGTTGGCAGGCGGTCATATTGTTGGGTTCATAGAACCACTAAGTGAAATAATGTGAGAGAGATGGTATGAAATCACTCTCTCACACTGATAAATATGTTTCAAATAGAGATGAAATAGAAGTTGTTATTGTACACATTTTAATATATTTTACATACAATTAGGTTTTTCATAGCCAATAAGTCAATCATAATATGTCCAATCTTTTTAGGTGCTTGTCCCTTTTTTAAAGGTTTTTTGACTTAAATTTGTGGAACCGCCCTGTTTGTTGCTAAGCATTTTGAGTCACCTGCAAGAACCTGCTCATTTAAGAGTTTTAAATGACAGTTTGTACTTTTTAGCCAATTACACTCCACAGATCGTCATAATGACAGTTAATGGGTTAGTGCATTCTAAATATTCTAGGTCTGTGTCAAGGAAATTTGCATCCAATAATGTAAAATTAAACGTATTTATATTTAATAGAATTGTGTCTTGGGTTTTGAACATTTGACAATTAAAATTTTTTTAGGAACTTGATTATGGGCGTATTTAGATGACTGAGCATTTTGAAATTTATCCAAGAATTCTTCAGTTCTTAGCTTTTAGAAATGATCTGTTTAGACTTTAATTTTAATATGTATTTATCTCAACATATTATTTCTTATTTAAGTGCTATTTTAAGCTCAGTTTACTTGAAACTTGAAATTGGAAGTTATTGTTGGCGTCATTAAAATACAATAAGTTAGATGCATAAAACGTTTTTGGAATTTACTACTTCTCACGAAATGCACATCTTAATTAGATTACGGCAAAAGGACGTAATTTGAGATATAATAAATTATGCAGGAGAATTTTAGTTAAATTGTATTCACCGATGTTTACAAGCTTAGTTTTCGTGCAACAAGTGTCTTATTTTATAGCGTTTAGGCGATTTTTTTTAGGAGTTCGATGACTATCATTAACACAGGTTATATATCTTTTCGTTTAGGTTATTACCTGACGGTATTATCGCAATGATGTTACAAAGTTAACTGGTTTAAAATGTAGAACAGATGTATATTTAAAGAAAAAGCTTAAGAGATCTTTTTTCACATCATTATAAGATGAGTTTGATTTTTACGAACGCGAATATTTACGGTTGGATAATGTTAGAATTATAGAAATTATGCCTATTTTTTACATATTTCATAACGAAAGTACCTGTTTTATCCCGAGCGGCCAGGTCCTTGCCTTCCTTCAACTCCACATCAAGAGCGAAGAAAGCGCATTTTCCGGCTTTGGCAACTTCGCCAGCCTTGAATAAAATGGAGAAGAGTTTACGGAAATATCAATGTTTGTGAGTTGAGCTCTTCATGTTTGTAGGGAAAACCCTTGGGAGTTCTGACTTGGGACACAACGATTTCAACAGTCTGTTTACATATTGATGTTGTCTGATTATTCAATGCCCTTCGCCCTTTCTTGATACGTCTTGGGTTCCTAAGAATTCTAGGGCATACTTAAGGAAATTGTATAAGTGGCAGTTAACGAATAGGGAGGAAAGGTGTAAAAATAGTATAATTCTTACCGTTGACCCGGGAGAAACATCAGTTGCTGTGCATTCGACTACTGAACCTGCTTCGCCTGCAGATTGAGAAGTCGGCTGCAAAGCTCCAGGCTCCTCAGACGCTCCTTTAGCTAATTGAGAAAAAGTAACATGATCAGTATGCTTGTTTTGTGTGCCGTTTAAATGCATTCGTAGATCAACAAGATGTGGCATGGATTTTGACTTATTCGGTTTCCTACCACGACCGCCCTTCTTCTTCTTCAAGCTTGAGAAGAAGCCCTTCTTCCTGCTTGGTGAGTCGACATCTGAAAAGATTCAAAAACACGAATCAAAGACGCGGAACTTCCTTTTAGATATTACACTCATGAACAAGTAAAAGTACTCAAAGTTTAGGTTGAATTTTTAAGAAATATCGAGCTATAACCTCGCGTATCGTCGTCCGACATCTTCGCTGTTTAATAGACTCAGCTGCAATGAAGATGCGCAGAGTTCTTGCGCACTAAATGTAGCGTCGGTTGGCGGGATTTGAGTGCATCCGCTGGCCTTGTTTATAAACAATTAACTCACATAGGCGATAAATATAACATCGCCATTTTATAACAGCATGAAATGGCTAACAACTCATACTGTAAAATACAGTTCAGCAGTTAATCGAAAAATACAGAAGCTTTTCGGGAAATTCTAGGGCTAGTATAATTTATTTTAATACGTTATGAGTGAATGTTATGCATTCTATCGTTGTTACAACTGCAGGTTACACGGCAGGTTGATGGTTTGGGCGTTAAATATTTAATGAAATAACTATTAACCTACAATGGCAGAAACGTTTACGGTTTCCTATGTGTTTTATAAATCCATCATTGCTATAAGCTTAGATTATCTTACCAAAGAAAACTTTCTCCTGACAATAATTTCACAGGCATGTTTGAATACTAATAGCTTTGAAACACATTTTCGATAGAAAATTTGTTATTTTTAACTCGATATAAGCATTCTTGAATTAACTCTCTCTCTTCAAGACCCGACACCCGACCCGTACTCTTTCCATAATTTTCCTCCTTCCATCCGTTTTTCACTCTTTACTTCATCACAGCTCATTCTTTGACCTTTTATAAAATACTTCCCTGAAAAATCCTTTTCTCAGTATAACTTAAATCGAATTTTCCCCCTTTTATGTTTTCTCCCTTATCATAAATGTTATCACCAACTGCGCATTACACAATAGCTGTTGTTAAAGTTGCATGCAAATGAGAAAACCTCAGTGTAAAAATCATCCAGGCGAGGCTATCGGGTCGATACAATGCTTAACGGGTCATTAGCATCTCATTTGCAGCAACCGTAATAACAGCTATTCAGACTATTTACTGTTCAGTGTGTATTATACGAACTGCGTGACATGTTGAAGTAAATTTCGTTACCTTATTGTGATGTTCCCCTAGCTATATATTCTAAAAACTTCAATGTCAACATGTTGTGTTCAAAGAAAATGAAATGACTTTTGTGGCATGGTTGACCAACAGCAGATAAAGGATTACGGTGATAAAAATACATCAGTGGAGAATTGATATAATGTGACTATATAATAGAAAAACCATTTGCTAACTTTTTAGAATTTTTCTTAGATTATTAGACTTTTTAGGCAAATATATTTTAGATATATTTTTTGCATACATTTATAATTCAATATGAACGGGGATACAATTATAAAGCAGGAATTTTTGCCATGTTTCGGATTTCTTTGTTACACTTTTCGGCACTTTTTAGCGACCTACAACTCTGAACGGAAAATCATCATGGCATTACAAGTCAATTTTACACTTAAATACCGAAGGTGTGGCGCAAATTAGACAATAAATCTCCAAATAGGTTTCGACCACCGACGAAAGAAGTAAAATCTCAAATGAAGTCATTAAGAACCTTAGCAAATTTACACATTAGTAAAACAAGGATTTTTTAGACTTAAACCAAATAAAATAAACTTTCAGTGCTGTCAACTAGTATTCATGGTTTTCATGTCCAACGATGCTCCAGTTATGTTATATTTGGAATTAAGGGTTATATATCCTTGGAAAAAACTGTGAATATTAACTTATTTACCTAACGTAGGGGTGAGGCAGCGGGGATCCGAGCCCCAATTCAATCTTGGAAAATGCTTTAAATACACAGGATAGAAAATGCCAACAGCTCTAACCTAGCTTAAGTTCGCCCATTGTCACTCAGCTGTACCGCTCCAAAGAATTTACCTCGTTCCACTAAATATAATCTTGAGACGTTCACCTTGCCGAAAACGAATTATTTTAACAGTACACTTTCAAAACCTGTTAGGAAGGTGTGGGTGGTGTGTGATAGTGTAGTATGAAAACGTATTAGGCTAACACCAAAATCATAATGTCATATTGCCTTTCTGTCGATCTCGATACTTAACTTCTACATACAACCGAACGCAACAGCTATCAGTATCATAAGAATATTATTAAGCAATTAGTCCGACAATCAAGTTGAGACAAAAAGTGCATGAATACGCGGTGTGTTTCCGAATTTTTGACTTTAAGCTAACTTTGGTTCTGTATTTCTATAATAAAAGAATTTAAACCCGCACTACGAATACCACAGAAACTCCTAAAATGTGCGCGTAGTTTGCCATAGTTTGAAAAAGGAAATGGCCATGAATTATTAGCATTAATAATGCTTTATTGGTTATTCTACCTTTTTTGGTGAATAATAGAATTAACAAGCACATTTGATAAAAGCTTTCTTTTTCTCTTTTATTCTCTTGGACTATGGTTTGTGGTCACCCAAACTTTTATGTGGCTGAAGTCCTGAAGAACAAGCGTCGTTTGGCATCCTTTTATAATGAATTATTCATGCATTTAAAGATTTCTTGATTTCGAAGCCAAAACCACTTTGGGCATCTTTAAAAATAACTTAGGGACCGAGGAAAGTTTTGGAATCGGATTTATTACTCTTTTCGTAAAGTTTATGCCCCTTAGGGTACCAATAGTGGAGAAACCATGAAGATACACTTGGTTGTGGTCTTGGTTTTTGAAGCATTTCTGTTTGTTGATGGACAATCTACCATTAATGTAGCGTTCAGAAAACGAATTACAGCAAATATAACTTGCGGCTCACCTGCAGAAAAATACTTCAAGATTCAGGATGTTATGTTACTTCCCAGACAAAGGACTGAGTATAGTTGTGATGCTAGCGATGGAAATTATTCCCATCCACCGACTTACATGGTCGATGGCTCTATGGCAACTTTTTGGCAGTCGACAGCGAGAACGTCTTTGGAAAAAGACAAGGCTTACATAGAAATCGACCTTCAACAGGTATTCGGTTAAACTTAGAATCATTATGACTTCAGTTCTGAATCTTATTTGATATGACCAAAGTGTGAAATATGAGTTGGACCCAAACTGGGACAAATGATCAGTGAGAAACTAAGTATATAGATTGAAAATGAATCTGCATGTGGAAGTTTATTTATCTCAAAACACTTTGTTATCACGGATGTTTTTAATTTTTTTTTATGATGAAGAAGATAATGATGATGACGACACTTTATTGTAAAGGGGGAACATTAGTGGCTCTCTAAAAAAGAAATAAAAATAAAAAGTATGCCTTTAAATGTACGTCAAATCCCCGTCTCGCCACGTAAATTCCCCGCCGTCTCCCAG
Organism: Stichodactyla helianthus; assembly: GCA_015163945.2. Lineage (NCBI taxonomy): Eukaryota > Metazoa > Cnidaria > Anthozoa > Actiniaria > Stichodactylidae > Stichodactyla > Stichodactyla helianthus. The sequence continues at coordinate 6,593 of WUAP02195884.1, read as the reverse complement.
GGGTGTTAGTTTCCACCGACTAGTGAATAATTGTAGCTAACTTTAATGATTTGTTTTCAGATGTTTTTTGCCTACCAAATAAAAATCACTTTTGGCGACCACCAACGTCCAGGTGCTATCGCAATTGCAAAATCAAACGACTTCGGTGCCTCGTTTACTCCATATCACTACTTAGTATCTCATCCTGAGACGACTGAGTGTCGTTCAGTTTTTGGGCTCCAACATTATTCTAAAGGTGTTCCTATTGATAGAGTTGATCGGGTGCTGTGTCAACATTATGATCTGTTTACTGCGCTGGAATATAACGAGACGGTACGTATCATATCATACGATAATTTTAGTAATAGTCAATGATGATAACAACTGTTTTGCGCAGAGTCGGGAAATGGAATTTATTCACTCTCCACTCATAATAAAACCGGCATTTGACCTGTAAAAATAGAGCAAGTATTTTGTGTTTCGCGCAAATATCAGGACCAAAACAAATGGCACGATTTCATCGATTGTGCTAAGCCGGACGTGAAACTTTATGTACACGTCCGACGATAGTCCAGTCCCGGACCCGCTTTTAGTTCCTGTTGTTAGCTAGTGCGGGGCAAAATGAGCTTCACTTTGCTATTCTTTGTTTTGTTTTATCGCATAGGTAACCGTCGAATTAAATGGTCGTCTTCGAGGAGATGGAACACCAAATTCACATTCACCGGGACTATTGGTAAGATAATTAGTAAAGGAATATCAAACGAAAGAAAAACCATTTCAATTGGAGCTAAATGAGTTATTTGAAAATTATGTATTCTACAACCAAATTGAAAAAACGTCGGGTTCAAAAGGTTAAATCATCGAAGGTAAGACCGAAAGGGGTTATGGGTAAGTACTTTGTAAGGCCATATTATATGCATAGGATATTGTTTATTGTTGCAACTCTCGAACATTGGTTGGAATTCTCGAAGAAAGCAATATTCGAGAATCATAGTAATGCTTAACGCATATTATGGGCCTTATGAACTATTTACCCAGAATCCTCCTCGATCTTACCTTCGATAATTTAACCTTTTGAACCCGACAACGTTTTCTCAATTTGGTGTATACATTAGAGCTTTTAAGCTCTATTGTATACACTTATATTTTTCTCACTGATACGAATTAAAATTCGTATCAGTGAGAAAAATAAGGAAAATCGGTTGCTTTTAATGCAAATGAGTGGCTGATAAGTTTTCCACTCATGAAAAGTTTTCCGAACTGTTAGCATGCAATGTAATTTGTACTGATTGCTGATTTTTTCACCTCCAGGCGTGGCTCAACATTACAAACCTACGTTTCACGTTTTCTAAAATGCATTTGGTGTTGGACAGATGGTCCTACAAGTTTGTAAGTAATGCATTTTCGATACCCTACACCTCTTAAACGTTTGTTATGCCCAAAAAGGAAAATATACACTGATTATATGTATATTTGATCTCAAGCTCAGTCTTCAGGCTTGGCTTCTGTGTTTTCTTCAATTATACGTTACGTGCGGCCATATTGATGGTTTAAAACGAATGGTTTCTAGAGCCACCAGCATGGCCTTTGCCTTTTATTGATCATCTTAGGAATCGTTGCAAACCATCAATACTCGGCCACAATTGCCGTTGCAGGCATTTATTAACGTTATTCGATACGGTTTCATTTTCTTGGCAAGCATCATTACGCCGTGCGTGAAATTGAGATCCTTGCTCGTTGTAACTGTAACGGACATGGTGATGGTGGCATGTGCCCCCAAGATAAGACAACCAATAAGAGAGCGTGTCAATGCCAAGGGAACACGTGCGGTGATAATTGTGAAACATGCTGTCCGCTGTACAATCAGAAGCCTTGGAATAAGGGATCAAAAGCTCCATGGGAAGTAGACCCTGATGTTTCGTGTGAACGTAAGTACAGCTACAGCTTACGGTATATTTTAAAAGTTCATTGATTTCAATAACGATATGATTTCGAATGTATATTTCTTATTTAACCATTATTTGCTTGTTTTTCAGCTTGTAATTGTCACAACCATTCTGATGCATGTGTGTTCAACCAGACCGTAAGTCACCTAGGCTTGAGTCTCGACATCCATGACAACAAAAGTGGAGGAGGTGTTTGTCTTGATTGCAAGGTACGTCTTTGCCGCATAGTAAAAATTCCTAGTGTTGAACAAATAGGCCTTTTGCAGCTAATAGTCATATGATGATATATCACTTCAATAGCGAATGAATTGAGCTCACAATCCCTTTGGGAAGGCTCTACTAGAAGGCAAACAAACTATAAAATGCTTAATATCTTGGGATTTAAAAGCGTGTTATGAGGATATACCTGCATTTTTAAAAAGGTTTTAATCAAGGCATTAGAGATCTAATGAAATTTGTTATGAATAAATGAAATAGGAAACTTTTGCTCTCCAGATACGGTCATGTGATTATTAACTGCAAAAGGCCTATTGAGATCTGTTTTTATGTGTCTCTCTTGATGATAGATTGATTCATCACATCGTCAAAGTAGAGTGGAATCACGTGGCAGAGTGACAATGTGATGATGAAATTTATTATCATTAAAAGAGGACAGACATAAAAACAGACGTTAAAAGAGGATGTCAGTAAAAATCAAACATCTTGCGGCAACAGTCGAAAAATCGATTTTGTTCATATTCGAACCATTGATAGACCTTAACATAAGAAATACCCCTGTGTAGTTCGTTTGGGAAAATATTGCTTATTTTCGGAGAAAAACGAAAAAATGAAATTTCCGCAATTTTAACGTCATGCATACTTTTTCGCCTGCCAAAGGTAGGGTCATTTCAAAAAAATATTTTGCCATGTGCCATAAAAAATAACCAAACCAAACTGAGGCTGTTTAAAAATAAGATGTTATGCTATCGTATTTCACTAAAATTAGCTTGGGTTATTTATTTTGCAAGGAAATATAGAGTTTCAAACTTCGCGAAAATACAGCTAATTCACTGTCGGCAAAGATCAATTGGCTTCAATGTTCAGTTCATTATTTGCAAAACATTTCTTTGTCTATTTTTCTGGTACTAAAACTGCCTTAAAAACTAAGGGAAGAAGTCAAGACAATGATCCAAAATAGGGACCCGATTTTACTGGTTTAGGTAGTGGGTACGTTATACCCCCCTCCCCTCAAGTGCACCTTGAATTGCTTGATCCTGGGGGTCCATAGTGACTGTTTCTACTCATAAACACAGAGTATAGCGTACAACTAAGCAGATGGTAGATTAACTTCTGCAAATAAACATTTATTTATGGAGATATCTGAGTAGAAAATCCAGTATCATAGTCCCAGAGGTAGTGGGTATCGGGCAGCACCACCCCTCCCCCCTAAATCGGGTCCCGGCTGATGACCATTGTTTTGACCCTGATCCCTAACTTGAAAGTCCTGCGCTATCGGTTTCTAGGATTTAAAGAACTTCTGTCCTCTTCAAAAACGTTTTCAGTGTTTGTAATGCATCATATTTCTTATCCGTGGAGGGATTCGATAAACAAGAGGATCGCTTACCATTTCTTCAGCCGATTTAAAGATTTCCCATTTTCTTCGACTATCGAAACTATTCGATAATTGTTGGAGACATTTTGACCAAAAAAAGTATAGAAATTTATGTAGTGGAATCTCTAATTACTGGTTGGACTATTCCAAAATCGAATAACGGAAAGAGCGCGCGCTCGTTGAAGACAGTATTTCTGTCTGTCCTCAGCTTACTAATGATAAAAATAGCCAATCAGCGTGCGAGAAATTTGTAAGTTAGTAAGTTGTATGTTAGTAAGTGAAATCAGAGTCTGGTTATGGACAAAGTATATGAACGACACTTCGGACATAGACCTTTTTAGCTTAGTTGTTTGTTTACCATCAGACCACGTGATGTCACTCTTGGGAATCAATTCTTTCTTATGTTGATAGTTAACATTTTCATAATAAAAGAACAATTTCCAATGGGCAATTTTGCAGACGAAGCTAAAAAGGTCTATTGAACAGAAAATAAACAGCGTTTTGTGAAATGGGGATTAAAAAGAAAAGAAAGAAAAAAAAAAGATGTAAGTGGTTTTATCAAATAGAATATCTGAATAATTAAACTTTTCCTATCCTTGTTTATACACAGTAGACGTATTTCCCCAAAACTACGATCAGTTTTAAATGTTTTTGTCTCCTGACCTCGCTGGCGCGCGCTAATCCCAAAGAAGTGTGGGAAACTCCGGGAAGGAGCATTACCTTTCCTTGCCTTTTGTTATATCGTGCTTCATTTATATCATTGTAAATATGGTAATAAATTCATTCAAATTTAATTCAATTTAAGCTATCATAAATTAAAGATAGAACGCGCTCTCTTACTGGAAGAAAAGGGATAGTTCAAATTACTATCCAAAGAGGTAGGAAAAGGCTATAGGGATGTTTATTCAATATAATGACATACCGTTTTAGATAAAATAAAGTTGGAGCCACATTTAAAAATAAAAATAATCATGTCTGCCTTTCAAGATGTGCGGAAAATGGCGGATCGCCTGAGTGACACCCAGCTATAGTGGATACTGAACAATAAACCTTTTCATCTTGGAAAAAATCTATTAGATTGCAGGATTTGGGTGATAGTCCACAATTTTAAATCATCTGTGTTGCATTTAACAGAATCATACACGTGGAATTAACTGTGAGAAATGCGAGGAGTTCTATTATCGACCAAGAGGAAGGAATAAAACGCGAGAGGATGCCTGTCAAGGTAGGATTCGCTTTTGTTTGTTTTTTTTTTCTTCATCCAAAGCATTGTTAACGAACGTTCATTGTTATGCCCGTCTCATTTTCTCAAAATAACGAAATGTGGCTGTCCTCGTAGCGAGGCGTTATTCAGCTGACAGATTTTCTCCTGACACAAAAGTTCATTGACGTGCAACCGTTAAACAACTGACAGCATTTTGTGCAGGTGAAACTTTCTTGCATGCGCAACTGTAGCATCTACAGCTTACAAAACAAATCTGGTTAACAGCCTTCCTGATCGACTTAGACTACCTTCAGAACGAGTAGGTTGGCCAATTTCACTTCCGCCTTGTTTCTTACGGTTGACACGCATTGTCGTGCTCTTCCAGTTCGTCCTCGTTGTCAGTACTGCCACTCGATTCGTCAGAATTTGTGTCGACGTTAGATAATCGAATCAAACGTTGCTATTCAGCCATGTTAAACTAAGTTGTTCGCTATCTAGTTTGTTATTGTCATTTTGTTTAGAGTTCATTTTGGTGAATAACTCCAATTTCGGATTCTTTGTTGTGCAGGCCTTAGCTTCGTTTTTGTGTGGAATATTCACGTGTTTCAGTGAAGGTCCGTGGAATTTCAAAGTGTTTGTATTACAGTAGTTGGTTATCTTTCGTATTATTGTTAGTATTCATGAATATTTTGACACTGAAATGAAGTTAACCTTGCAAAAACAATTCTTTAATCTGTACAGCGGTATTTTGTGAAAAGGGTCTATTACCTTCATCCAGATTTCCCGTAACGTACACAAGGAAAATTTTTAGAGATTTTCTAGCGTGAGGTAGTCGAAAATTGGTGCTGAGTTTACAGCCTTCCTTTATTTATGCAAAACGCTTACCATCCAATGTGGATGTGTGGTTGGGGAGTCGTTGGGCTTCCTGTGGTACGTTATAACGAACTTTTACTTTCGTCTATTGAGTTAGATTTTCCCTTCTAATTTGAAGATAATTGAACAGCAAAACTTAACTATGTACTAGAAATAAAATTAGGAGGTTAAATCCAACTCAATATAGACGAAAGTAAAAGTTCGTTATAACGTACCACAGGAAGCCCAACGACTCCCTGACCACACACCGACATAGGATGGGAATTAGACTATAAAAATGAATGGCTGTAACTACGTGAAAAACTTAGAACGATAACAACACGACGGAGCCAACACTCAGTCAATCAAAAAGCAGACGTGGGTCTCATCAGCACGTCGCAGCTTTGTAGCAAAACAGCTAGTTGCTGTCTACTACTTACACATGGTAATGAATGACTAGAGCTAGCTCTAATCATAAAAAGTCCCATACATTCTCTTATTATATGGGAAGTCGGTTCGGATGAAAGTGGAACAATTTGATTGGTTTCTGAGAGGTCCGGATGAAAAAAATCGGGACCTCTCGGCAAAAATTACGAAAATTTTGTTTGCCATGCCTACAATAAACCATTTATTGATCAAGCTTGCTTGGTCCTGATGGGGAGATATTGGTCTCGTTCTTTTTTCGTGTGTATAGACCTCGCCCTACGGGCTCGGGCTATAAGAACACGAAAAAAGAACTCGACCAATATCCCCCATCCGAACCTCACGCTTGCTCAATAACCCCTATTTATAAATCCTGTTCAGGAACATTGTTTGGGCTGCCTGTAATAGCGCTGCGCGTCAGTGACGTCACAACTCAGACAAACAAACCTCAGAAAAATTTTTTTTCATCTTCTTGAGTCTGATTTCTGCCGTTTGGGTTTTAATAACATTTTTTTTTTTTTTTTTTTTTTGAAAATAAGCAATGTTTCATAAAATAAAATAAAATACAACGAAATAAAATGTATGTTTCTCCGTGTTC
>WUAP02195773.1:0-21535 GCA_015163945.2 Stichodactyla helianthus | reverse complement strand
GAGTTTGAGCACAATTTCTAAAATTCAAGGGCTTTTCAAGTGCCCTTGAAAACCAAAATTAAATTCAAGGAGTTTTTCAAGGAGTTTAAGGAGTAGCACGAACCCTGTTTAAGGACACAACTTCTGGTATGTCAGATTGTCAAAGTCCCTTGTCAATCTGTGTCAGGTTTTGTGTATTGGATGTGTGATTTTCAGATATTGGTATGGTAGCCACAGTAGGTCACTTACATGATAGCATCAAATACTACAACTACCAGAATCCCTTGTTCACTTTCTTTTGTCAGTTAATAGACCTTTCTTGAATTCGCTGGATGATCACGAAACTATGGTTTCAATTTGAGGTTAGCCTTGATAAACAAAAGAATCAAGTTCAGTCTTGACTTGGAACCATTTGTGTTTAATCATCCAAGCAAATTCAGGGAAGGTCTATTAGCACCAATTATTTCCTTACTCTTAAAATGGAATAAAAATTTGAATATAAAAATAAAATTGCAACAGATTCAGGTAGTGGTAGTAAAATCAATGCAATTACCGACGGTAAGCACTGTTCAACCACTCACATTGGCACAAAATGCGATATGAAATATATGAATGTAATACTTACTGTACAGCTAACTGTAGGTTGCTAGGATACAGCCTGAGGTACTTGGTGTACACAGCTGACCATAATGATTGTGGGAGACAACCAAGGTACAAGTTAATGACCTGTCAAATAAAAATGACAAGAGTTTAGGACTTTGCTTTAAACAAAGCACACCCGGTGTTAAGTCCTTAAAATCACTAAATTACTACCAAATTCCCTGAAGTGTCAGCAGCCCATAAAAAATGATCTATCAGGTTTTTATTTGGATTGATTAAAATGATCATGTGACATTGCATACTATTACGCATGTGGAATGATGTTTGGAACATGAAGTCTGCCATTTAATGCCAAATATGGAAAATTTTGACACATTTATCTGCAGACTTAACATGCCAAACATTGCCATTGGTGAGTGTTTCTGTTTCTGTTTTTCAGTTTTGAAAATCACACAAAAATATGCATCATACTTCTATTAAACTGTTATCAAAATTTGATTGCGCTAGGAGCATCAGATATACAAGATATCGAAGTTTAAAGTTGACCCTCACTGTCCAGGTTCTACCTGGTTCCAGCTGGTATGAACAGAGCCTGAAATAAGATACCATATTTCCTCACGTATAAGGTGCATCTCGCGTATAAGGCGCACCCCCAACTTGGAAAAGATTTTTAGATCATAATTCTGAAAGGTGTAAAAAGGCGCGCCTTATACGTGAGGAAATACGGTAAATTACTACTGTGTTGGTGGTTTGGATATTTGTTGTTTAACTAAATTGAAATTTGGACAACAGTTGCTTTGATTTTCTTCTAGAATTATTCATGGTTTGAGAAGTTAGATCAAAACTTGAAAGAGTGTTTCATCCTCTATCCAAACACCTCAAAGTAGGTTAAAAATCCCTTGGCTGCGCCTCATTTTTTCAAGCCATTTCTCAGTGTTTGGATATCAGATGAAACACTCTTTCCTGTATGTGATATATTACTTCACATGTTAAAAGAGTACCAGTGTTTTCAGCCATTTCTGTAAAAAGGCGCGCCTTATACGTGAGGAAATACGGAAGTAAATACCTGGTTATAAAAGTAAATACCTGGTTATAAAAGTAAATACCTGGTTATAAAAGTAAATACCTGGTTATAAAAGCTATAGTCAAGCCATGAATCTGATGTAGAGTAAGGTAAAGTTCTGCTTGCACTAACAGACATTAGACATCTGTTAACCAGATCATCCAAGGGTTTGAGATAATCTGATGTATTGCTTGGTAGTACTCTTGAAGTCTTGTAAAACAGATACTCCAGCCATGTGGCCTGTACGTTACTCCTGTTTATTATAGTATGGACTGCTGTCTCATACACTGATTCTGCCGACAAGCTATACTGCATGCACAAGGGAGACATACTAGGCGACAGTTCTATTAATAAACTGAGAAAATAGCAAAGTATTAAGATTAACATTATTATCATATCCATCAATCACCATCACAACCTTCTAGTTCACAATAAAGTAGCTGTTGTATGACTTTGAAAGACTCATGGGAGAGACATGCTGTATTGACTGAGATGGTAATAGTGAACAATCTACACCATATGGTAAGTGGTCGGTAACTCTGTACACGGACCACTTACTGTTACCTTACCAAACACTTACCGTACGGTGCAGATTGTTCATTATTACTGACTGAGACTGTGATTCATTTTTTTACCAGTAGCTTAGCCACAAGTAGAGTTCATCTCTTCCAGTAGGTTTCTCCTCTATCCCTGTCATCAGGTGGGGTGGTTTGCTGTCATAAGGTAAAGGCTGTGATAACAGTTTTCTGAACAGTAACACTGGGTCAATTGTACTGGATCCTGTAGTGAGAATGCTTTGAGGAGATTCTGCTGTACTGCTTGGATCAAGGTATCTTGAATTGATGCTACTAACTAGTGTTTCTACTGCTTTGGAAGGATCTCCCTGAATTTAAAAAAAAAAAAGAGTAAAAACTTACGAAAAAATAAAATTGAACAAATGAACAACTGACTAAATAGAATGGTAGAAAAACAAAAATGGATAGATGAATGAATGATTACATTTATGGAAGAGTGTAATAATGGGTGGATAGAATGAGAGAATAGGTGGAAAAGAAATATGGGAGAATTGAATAAGGTTAAATGGTAATGACAGGTAGATTTTTTGGGTAACAGGGTTATAATTGAAACTAACAACAGTTAGGAGACTCTCCTTTCTCTGCTTCCCTTACCCAACACACACACTCACACAGTGAGAAGGTTGGTAGTTTGAGACAAACAAATCAATACCCCTTATATGATGGTTTAGTAACTCAGAAATGAGTACAAATCATGGATTACCTTATTACACTTATTTTTCACGACACCAAAATTTCCTCGACATTTTTATGGCCATATTTCGTGACACTTTATTTTCGTGATTTTATGAAATCGAAAAACCTGAGTCACTTCATTTTTGCGCTTTCTTCTGTAAATAAATACCTATTACGTTGAAATATCCCATATTGTGATTTTAAAATGAAAATAAACACTATATGGGTATAATATGCAAATGTTTATTAAACACTTTATATTTCACTTGAAGCCATTATGTGTAGCACTTAATATTCACGCATCCAAATTTTCACAATTTTTTGGAAATCGCAAAATTCGCGAAATTAAAGTGTCAGGAAAAATAAGTGTAATAAGGTATTTTGTGCTTGATTATTCAACTAGTATGATGCCAGCACGCCATCATAAGACCAACCTGTTCAAGATACAGTCTTGCAGTAGTATAAGTTATCTCCCAGTCATACACACATTTCTTTAATCCTTCATTCAGAACAACCAAAGCCTGCTTAGGGTTCCCTGTGGTCTCTTCCAAAGCCGCAAGACACTGCCAAAGCTCAACCTGACCAGTGGTACCCTGGAGAAGTCTTCGGCAGATGCCTTTAGCTGAGTCCAGTCTTCCATGAGCCCTTTCCAAGGCAAGTAGGTTTTGGTAGAGAGGTAGACAGAGTGCGATTTTGTTTGATGTTCCTTTGTTGCGTAGTGTACATACACGTAATGCCTCTGAAGGGGATTTATTAAGTTGACGTTAATTTTTTAAATAATTTTTTGTTATACTTGGAATCTAACTAATGCATTAGAAATAAAATAAATCACTAACTAGAAACGCATGGAATTGTCAGATGAATGATGTTTTGACGCAATACCATTGACCTTTATGAGGTCAGTGATGGTGGTGATGGTTGATACCATCGTCCTGATGAAGGTACAAGGTGGAATGTCATTTGTCTGACATATTCATCCATGTCCAGTAAGTGATTTATTTGACTTCTAATTCTGATCAACTAACCACTGTATTGTTCATACTTAAATGAGGTTAATGTAAATGTAAATGTAAACTTTATTTAGGCAGGGTGGCTCATTCAGCTACTAGGCTGGTATCCAGAGAATCTCTGCTAATAAACTTTAAAATACTACAGATATTCTAAAAACTATGACAAATAAACTAAAAAAGAAAAAGAAAACTTATAATTTAATGTGCAATAAATGATAAAAATAATATAATATAATATAAATTGTAAAATATAGAGAGTCATTTTAAAAGTATTGTATAATATTAATTAAGAAAGAAATCCTTTACAAGATTCTTGAAACAAGCAAGGTATTTAGCTTTCTTTACTTCAGATGGCAAACTGTTGAATAGAACAATAGAACCTGTTAATCTGAAGGTTCTTTTCCCTAAACTTAATTTTGCTTCAGGCAAGTGTAATTAATTATTTTGCTGTCTTGTATTACAATCAATGAACTTCTCGATTCATGAGAAAGTAACTGCACAGATATTTTGGAACCAAATTATTTAAACTCTTATCTTTCTGTGAGTTTCTAAATTAAAGAAAAAGTAAAGGTGAATCTAGGACTCATCAAACCTAGCTTATCTCTGAATTCACCAGCACTAGGAATGTTACATCTTCCCTTGAATGAATGTTTTCCCATTTATTGTAGCAAAGAGAAAAGAAAGCTGATGATACAATAAACCAAAGCTTTATAAACTCATTCAACATACCATGAAACATCCCAAGGATCTTCTCGCTTGGTGTTCGAGTCCCACCCCCTGGTTGCCATGGAAACACAAATGTTTCCTTAGCAACCATTCTAGTTGGATAGCCATGCTTTGGGTCAAACCATGTTGCAGGCAATCTATGGAATTCCAACACATGAATGTAGGCTAACCATGCAAAGCACAAATCATATGCCAATATCTTGGAAGTGAGCTTCGGCATTCCAGTGTCGTCATTAGACACTGGTCTTTTCTTTCCAATTGCCAACTGAAAGGCAAGCAAAGCCAGTTTGTGCCTTCCAGTGTAGAGCTCTAGCTGGACAAGATACAACAGAGATTCTAGTAGTCTGTGAGAATGAAGTTCATCTATCTGTTCTTGCTCTTGCTTGGCTAGATGGTTGATTAGCCTTAAACATATTGTACGTTTGTCATTGTAATTATTGACAGAGTCAAGATAATGCCACCATATGTCATATGTAGGTGTGAAACCAATGGCTTGTTCGCACAGCTCTTTGTGTTCATCTGAGTGTCCTTGTAGCCTGAACAGCTTCAAGTACTCAAGCCATAGCTCCTAAAATGAACAAACAAACAATAATAGAAAAACATTAGACACATTTTGTACATTAAAATGTAGGAAACATGTAGAAAAACAAAGAGACAAACATAAGGAAGACAGTTTTTCTACGGCACAACAATTCTTAATATTGTAAAATGATGACTCCACAACCTTTGAAAGGGGTGTTATGAGAACACAGCAAAAAAAATCCTGACAAAAGTTAAAAAGACAAATTTTCAGAACAGCTAACAAACTGCATATGTCTATACCTCTGAGTTTGGATTGGCTTCAAGGCCTCTTGATAAAGTATTTAATGACTGCATAAGTCCCATATCTTGTTCTTCTTCTTGATCATCATTTCTTTGGTGTAATTGTAGCCTGGATAACTTGATCCATAATGCTACGTCTGACGGTGATTCTTCTACTGCATCAGTTAGTGTCTTGATACTGTTGTAGACTTCTGAGAAATAACGGATCTCTTGACTGGAAAAGAATTGAGGAAATTAGGATCAATTGCTTCTTTTATGAATACATTGTAACACAGTACAAAACCTAAGTAGAAAGAAAAAAAAAAGTTGATAGATAAGATAAACTTGAACACCGTATGAATTGGTGGTAGATTGCTGACGTTTCGATGTTAGTCCTTTTTTCATTCAACTCCGACGAAGGACTAACGTCCGAACTGTCAGCAATCTACCACCAATTCATACGGTGTTCAAGTTTATCTTATCTATCAACTGTTTTATATTCAAGACACCGACGCAGCTTAAACTAGTTTTCACTAGTCTCTACTAAGTAGAAAGACTGCAATTAAACACTGAAATAACAGTTCAGGTTTACATGAACATCATAATCATAAGAAACATATGTAGACTCATACATTTTTGTACATTTGACATGGAAAAATGACATCAGGGAAAGAAACAATTAAAAAACCATGTACTTCGATTGATAACAGGGCACTTACCATTCACTTCCCACTGACTTCTCATTTATTCTCATTTTCCTTTCATCTTTTCTTTCAACCTTTACCCCCCTTCCTCTATCAGCTGTACTACATTCTTGAGCTTCCATTGACTGTTCCTGCTGCCAAACAAATGCAGGACGAGTTGACCAACATATGTTAAATGGCATGTTCTTTTTTCCATGCTTTTTAATACTGTTTACGAGTAATACAAGCAACTGGTCCTTTGAAATTTTGCTTCTGTATTGCTTGGTAAATTTTTCAACAAGTGAATTTATCTTTTCTTCTGTGGCAGTCTGTGACAATTTTTCTGATTCTGGCATTGCGTATGCGGCAAGATCTCTCATGACTTCATTGTCATTGGGTGTATAATCCCGCTGGTGCTGGTGCTTGCATTCTTCATCATTACAGGCTCCTTTAAGTTCATAATCACACAGAGGTTTGCAAGGATTTAGTTTGTTTGTGAATGTAAGAGAGCTGAGGGATAGTCCTGCCTTGGTGCGGAAATATGGAGACAACCTAAATATAAAAAACATGCTATGTTACGTGTACCTATCATGTATATATTATGTAAATACAGGATAAATAATGTACATAAATACAGGGTTTGTACAGGATCCCCTATGAGAATTTTCAAAACTTTTCCAAGTTTTTCCAAAGCCCTTTGACTTAAATTTCCAAAACCACACAAAGCACAAAATTCCAAATTCATGGATCTGAAACATTCAACATACATTTACCAATGCAAAACAATACGTACACCACACGTTCAGTGCTGACAGAAAAATCTTCAGCGATTTACAACGAAAACAATTCTTTGCAAGGTATAAGCTGGACAAGCTACAAATAATCCATAACTTTTCCATAGCCTAGTGGACCAAAAATCAAATTTCCAAAACTTTCAAGGTCCTGGAAAAATGCATTATCAATTTCCAAAACTTTCCAAGACTTTCCAAAACCCATACGAACCCTGTAAATACATGATAAATACATAATAAATACATAGAGGATACTAGACTGTGTTGTGAAGACATGTTATTAAACGGCTGCAAGGTCCGTATTGAGAAAATATTTGTGTGAGGTTTTGCAAATGGACCGAGACCGCAGGCTGTTTTCAAGACCAAGGGCAAATATTTGCTCAATATGGACTGACCTAAGCCGTTTAATAACGTTTTATTTTTTTCTGGTACAGAATCCCTTCTAAGCCCATGTAACTGTGAGCAGTCCATACTGAGAAAAAACTGGACCGGCTAACAAACAATCAATGTGCATGATTCACTAGGATTCCAAACCGGAAAAAAATAAATGAAGTTTATCATCAAATGGTGAAAACAATATTTCATGAGCGAGCACAGCAAACTTCACTGTGGCATATCTCTTTCATATCTTCAACTTTTGAGCTTTTGTTCTTATTCAAAGACTTTCTTACTCGTCATTTTTCAACCAGCTTGCTTGGCAGCTTTGCAAAACTGAGCGTACAAAGACGGAAGTGAAATCATCGACATCCTCACTAGTGGGGATATGAATAATATGTCACTGGGTTCCCGGATGTAGTTTTGCATTGTGTTTACGAACGGCTTATTTTCTAGTATCTCATTCATGTCTATATAATAAATATATATATACATATTTATATGATACATAAATATCATATCATGTACATCCCTTTCCAGTAGATCCCTACCAAAGCAATCATAAACCAAATTCCTTTATAATTGAAGTTATGTATAACTTTGTGAATAGATTTTCAAGTACCAACCTGTAGGACCTGAAATACAACAGAACACTTTCATACAACCCTAAAGATAAGCCTCTGTTGGCATTCAGCTCTTCTAGTTCTTCTGTTTTTTCATTTTCTCTAGGTTTACTAGAGCTGCCCAACCACTCCAAGCTACTTGGGTTAACATCAAGAACAGGAAGAGATGCCTTGTTTGCTTCCAGCCATATACACAATGCTGTCCTTCTGTGTATTGACTGAGGTGTCTCTAGTGGAGATTTGGGAAAACTGGGTCCTTTCTTTTCCTTTTCAGCCTAAAGTAAATGAAATGAGATCAAATAATGTCTTCATTTGTGGTGAAAACAGGGACTGCGGAGACAGGTTGAATTAATTTGTCAAAAATAAACTTTATTTCATTTTATTTTTTATTTTTTCCATTTACTTAATTTTCAAATGCTAGCCCCCCACTTTTAAAGGTGCTCCGTGGTCCCTGAAAAAAAGGAGTGAGCCATCACTGTTAAGACTGTATTTAACACAGCTACAGCATCTGTGAGCCTTTTCTTTTTTATTTCTCTTTATTTCTCTTACAACTCTCTTACAAATAGGACGTTTGCATGATGGCGTCATTTGACCACTACTACCATAATGCTTTGCGTATTTTCTTTCATATTCAAATTTGTATTTCCTCATGAGAATAGTAAGACAATTGGTGCCAGTCAACTCAACAAAAGAAAGTGTGCAAGGGATTCTGGTAGTAGAGGTTCATGACGCAATCAAGCAAATGTCCAATTATACCCACCTGTAATTTTTTGATGTAATCTAACTGCTTCTCATCAATGTTAAACTCTATCTTGCTGTCATCCATGCTTGCCTGTTGTACTTCCATCTTAGTGGACAAATCTTGACCAGCACCAGGATGACTATTTTGTGGCCTTTGTTCACGAGGTTTAGAAAAACTTTCTTCATTCATTTTTGAATCTGTTGTCCTTTGTTTCTGTTCAGACTGGTTCACAGTGGATTCATTATGTGTAGTGCTTTCATTTGGCTGAATTTTACTGGGTGATTTTGTAAACTGACTCAGCTTTTCTGCAAGTTCTTGTTCTAGTAGTTTAAGCCGTGCTTTCTCTTGTGCAATTCTTTCAGCAATTAGACTTTTTCTTGGTGAAGACTTGGCTGACTGTGATTGGAGTGGTTCTGTTTTGGCTTTCTTTGAATTCTATAAATTAAAGTTATTTAAAAAAGTCATGCTAGTGGTTTTTTTACTCCGACGAAGGGCGAAAGTTGGAAACGTCAGTAAAGTTAAGTATATTTTTCTTCTTTTTTTCACTGTGTTACAGATTTCCTTTTATTGGTTATTGTATTTATTACACACCGACGCAGCCTATACTAGTTTACTCGCTAGTTTCCATTTGTAAAAAAGTCATGAATAATTAATGAGCAAAACACGATAGGAATCATTGACCATGAAGAAGTTTTTATATCTGGTATAGAATTGTCTTCATTTGCATAAACTTTAACTTGGATTTTCTCTGCCAAATTTAGTTCATTCCTCAAAAATTCAGTAGAAAATGAGAACATACCTAGACGTTTTTAAGCCATCTAAAAAACAAGCAACACATGTTTTATCAAATATCAAAAACCCTTGGCTATGCCTCGGGTTTTTATATTTGATAAAACACTGCTGCTCGTTTTTTAAATACTACATAATACATACATAAAACTTTATTTATAATGCAGGTTAAAAAGATGCATTGAAAGGCTGATGTGATATATGATTATAATCATTGTTGTTGTTTTTTGTTGTTGTTGTTGTTGCTGTTGTTTGTTAGCATATATTATGGCAAGGCCCAAAATGGAAAATGAAAATGACTAGACATAATTTTTATATTTTTGACAAGAGAAAAACTTTGGAGCAAACTTTCCCATGCCATTTTATTTTCCATTTGGCAGCTCAAAAATGTTTTCTCCTGCCAGTAGTAAAAGGCTGCTAATTCCAGCCCTGTTAAAGACCTTTCTCAAAACTTATGCCAATTATTTGCTTTGCCATGAAAGAAAAGCTAAGCACACATAAATTTTGCAATTTTTGAAAAGTTTTATTGCAAAAATACTTTCCCTCAAAAGAAAAAGAGAAGTACAGATAAAAAGACAAGTCTCAGGAAAACTCACTGGACAAGGACACCACAATGTTCAGAGTTATGTATTTATTACACACTTAAGGTTGATATCTATGTGACAAAGCTGTGAATAAAATCAGTATCAGTGAAGTTATATGATATCACTTCACAATGAACTGTCCAATGTTATTTTTGATAATAAAATATTTTTCTGTGTTTTTGTATTGACCCTAAATGTGTAATAAACAAATTATGACATGCTTATTCACTTGTTTTCTGTGTCATATTGCTCACTCACTCGCAGACTTGCTGGTTTGTGGCATGACAGAAAACTTATAAAATCAATATCAAACTCTTAACATGTAATAGAGCTGTTAAGTGTGACATAATTCGAATGAAAAGCGATTTCCAGATCCAAAATGAAAAGCAGTTCTTTGAAGATTTTTCTTGCTTTGTTCTTCATAGTAGGAATTGGTGTACATAGGTCTATTTATTGCAGGTGGAGGAGGAATTGTGGATAAGCGTTTTGGTTTTATTTTATCGCATTTTCTGAAAAATTGGACCTGGAAATGTGTCACAACTTAACAGCTCTATAATCTCTATGTATATAGCCTCAAATGCTATACACAATCCATTCATTACCATATAAACCTATTTCAAAAATCGTTGTCGCAGCTGAAGGCAACAGTCAACACTCCAAGACTGCAAAGGATGTCAGTATTTTTTTTTTCAAAATTAAGTCATCTAGAGCATATTTTGGCTGCATGCATTTGTGATATATATTTTTGACAAGCTGCAGTGGTAGTTCAGGTGTTAAACCAAATATTTTGGAAAATACCAGTACTGCAAACATGATTATGAGAAAAATTACCGAAATTCCTTGTGGCCTTGGAGTGTTGACTGTTGCTTCGGCTGCGACAACAATTTTTGAAATAGGTGTATATTGAGAAAAGCTGTTATAGATGTTGAAGTTGCTGTTGTTGTTTTTGCTGCTGTAGATGTGGTTTCTACTTACCCCAATAGTAGAATCATCTAGTGATCTCTTTAGTGAACCTTCTACTCTGTCAGCTGCTGTCCCCTTCAGTTTCTGTGCAGGGTGTGTTCTATCTGTATTCTCATTACTGTCACTTCCTATGTAAAAACTGGGGTCCTTTCTAACAGCAGATACCATACTTTTTACTCTTAATAAATCTTCTTCAATGTTGCTGGTGATGGTCATTCTTTTGGCCACTCTATCCTTTACTTTTATGGCCTGTTGGATAAACACATGAATGAAAAAAAGAATTGAAGAACAAAAGAATGGAGGAATGAGTCAACAAATAACCAGATGCAGGAATGGATGAAGTATTGATTTTAGATGGGAGATAGTAAAGTATCTTTATTTAATGTTGGTAGCTCCTTCAGCTCCTTCAGCCGACAGTGTGCACTTTACCCCCCTCTCTCCATCAGTGCTCCGTTTTAAGGGTATTTAAAGCAAAGTTACACGGATTAGAGAGAAGTTGAAACAAGTGTGTGAGATCACTGAGGATCAAACCATGGACCTCTCACATAGCAGGCAGTGCACTAACCAACTATGCCACACTTGCTCCTATAGGATAGGATAGATGGAAAATGAATAAGTCAACAAACAGATGGATAGATGATCAAGTAGATGAATACTCAAGGGAATGAATGGTCAAGCGGATGGATGGTCAAGCAGATGGATGGTCAAGGGGATGGATGGTAAGTGGATAGATGGTAAGTGGATGGATGGTAAGTGGATGGATGGTCAAGCAGATGGATGGTCAAGGGGATAGATGGTAAGTGGATGGATGGTAAGTGGATGGATGGTAAGTGGATGGATGGTAAGTGGATGGATGGTCAAGCAGATGGATGGTCAAGCGGATGGATGGTCAAGCGGATGGATGGTCAAGTGGATGGATGGTCAAGTGGATGGATGGTCAAGTGGATGGATAGTAAGTGGATGGATGGTAAACAGATGAATGAGTGTATGGTTGGGTAATAAATAAATGATACAAAAAGATTGAAGGAGAAATGAATAAATGAATGGAATGTGGATAGATGAATAGATTGACAGATGGACAAGTGGTTGGTTTGGTGGGAGTGGTGGTGGGAGGAATTGATTGTTCAACAAATAGGATTAAAAAATAAATGAGCAAATGTTAAAATCTTCAAGGAAGAAGCAACAAACCTTCTCATGCAGTTTCTTGATAACAAGTCTGTTATTCAACATGGCTTTCTGTGCTACTTCCAGCTGTTTCTTGAGCTTGGCAACCCTTGTTTCTTGCACCTCAAGAAGACTGGTCTTTTCACTCAACATAGATGTCATCTTGGCTAGCATTTCTTGATCTTCACTCAAGGATTTCCTTGTTGAAGGTAAAATAAAACCTCTCATTAAATCAAACAACTAAAAAAGAATTTTTTCTTCCAAAAATCATAATAAGGAGAACAAAAACAAAGTCAATCACCAGCATGACAGTAGATTGGATATGTGATCTGATTAGCATAAAATTTGGCCAACTTTTGCTTTGATTTTCTCCTAGAATTATTCATGGTTTGAGAAGCTAGATCAAGCACTTGAAAGAGAGTTTCATCCAGTGCCCAAAAAAAGAGAAGTGGGTTGAGAAAACAAGGTGCAGCCAGATCTTTGATTTCTTCAAGAAAAACAAAAAATGAGGTATAGCCAGATCTTTGATTACTTCGAAAGCTTGGTTTTTCTTACCACACAGAGCCACTCCCAGTTAGGGAGTAAAATTATTTAATCCAGTGTCTAGTAATCTAGCACTTTCTCCATACATATACATGTACAAGTAATTGTGAACACTTTTCACCCACACACACACGATCAAATTTTAAATAATCCATGCTTTTTTAAGGTAAGAGGAAAACTGGATAACATAGAAAAACCTTGATAGCAACTGAGAGAAACCAACTGTGATTTCCACAGGGAGTAAACAAACAACCCAATCCCTTAGGATTCGTAGCAGCAAAAGGTAGATGTTTTGGTAAACGAGTAAATAAAATTTAATGACAAATAAAGTATTAAGTAAATTAATGTTTTTCAATTCTCAAGGGTACCTGTGCTTTGCAAGCTTCTCTTCGTGCACTTTCATTTTTTCTTTCAATTCCACTAACTCTCTGCTCTCCTCTACCGAATCCATTTTTTCTTCGCCAGTGTCACTTTCAGATTTGGCTTCTAAAACATTAAAATAAAAGTTTATTCAAAAGATAATGAGATAATGATAGTTGAAAATGAAAAACCAAGACTAAACTGACTTGCTTTATTACCAACTGACCTTTATCCTGGCTAATGTCTGATAATGGTTGTCTTTTCCTGCCCTCATGCTGTGCAAGTTGTTCTTTTAGACGTCTGTATTCAGCTCTCTTTTCTTCTGTCAAGTGTGCTAGAGCATCAGGTGTCTTTGGTTCTATGGGTTTTTTTGTATCTTCATTTTTAGCATCTGGATTGGGTTTTGAATTCTAGTGAAAAAGATGAATGCACTTTAATTTATAGCCCTGTTATGTAAAAGTTGATATCTCCTGTATACTACCACAAATTATTGGATGAGGTTAAGCAAGATATTGTAAATTATGAAGACTGAGGTCTGTTTTACCTGCTGAAATTTGTCATTCATTTTATCTTTTATATTTACAAATCTATTTTTAAGTGTGCATCCAACAAGACTTGGACTTTTCAAATTTTTCTGCAGATATTTTTAAACAATTATTCCATGAAATGGAGTCATACATGAGCTCATAGCCAACAAGAGGTGCAGCGCCGAGTTGGCTATGAGCCGTGTACGAGATTGAGTGGAATAACTGTTTTATTATATCTACATCCACTGGATTGTGAGAAATATAGAATTTTAATTCTTTTCAAGTTTAAAAAATGAAATAACGTCGGCGAAATGCTCCGCCATTTTGTTTACTTCTCTACTCACAGGATATGAGCTGATATCCTAGTAGTAGAGGAACCAATCAGAGCATGCAATTGCTCATATCCAATGGATGTGGATATAATAACACAAATTAGCTTTAGGCTCTAAGCCAATCAGAATCAAGATAGTGAGTAAAATGTATAATAATCAATACTATATCTATATGACTATACAGTGTAAGCTCATATCTAAAATGATTACAGAGAGAGAAAAATCAGAGGGCCTGGAGAAAATCCCTTGGTTGCAAGATATCAAACAACACATCAAACAAACTTGATTTGCACATATCCATGGGGATCAGAACAGTGACCTGAGGCCTTAGGACTCATGGGTGAATGATAAACACTTTTCAAGCATCCCACCATGACCCCTTAGAAACACTTATAATACTCATGAATAATTAATGAGGCCAAAACAATAGAAAATCATAAGCGTGGAGGAGTCTATATCTGATACAGATTCGTCCTGATTTGCATAAACTTTAAAGCTGATTTTCTCAGTCGAATTCACATGTATGTTCAAAATTTTTGTCAAACACCATCTAGGTAACCTAGACGTATCATAAGCCATATACAATATGGGCGGCTTATCTGTATGGGATATACAAACTCTCGCCTGCGGCTCAAGCTTGTATATCCCATACAGATCGGCTGCCCATATTGTATACATTACTTAGAACATTGCCATGCTTTGCCATGCCAAAGTTACTGTGTCTATATCCAGACTTTCCCATTGAGCCTTAATTGTAAACCCATGAAATCCTTTCTAATAATTCTACACTCTATTGGACTTACTTCTACAGAATTTCTAGCTTGTTTTAACATCATATCCAGGCTACCAAAGAATCCTCCTCTTTGTTGTGTACTCTCTTTCTGATACACCTCTTCATCAGAGAAATCAGAATCAGAGTCTTGTCCCAGGTGAATGACTACAGGGTCATGTTGAGGGGGCTGGAGGGGTACCTGAAGGAGAACATAGCAAAACAGGGGACAATGGTAAAGCAGCGAATGTTAATGAAGGTATAATTATGGACATCAAATAGTGACCATAAAGATATAAGAAATAGACTGGAGCAGTAGAAAGGCTGTGAGAACAAGAGAAAGTCACTGAAGCATGAATCATGCAAGAGCTATCAAGTAATTGATGTACTGTTTAATAAACAAGCAGGAATGTTTTATCAGGTTTAAAACAAGAGGCGTAGCCGAGTGGTTTTAGACCCGATAAAACACAATCTGCGAGTTTATTCAACAGCTTAAAAAACATCTTGGTGTATGTTTTCAGGTTCTTCTGAATTTTTTAACAAAATGAACCAAGTTTGGCAGAGAAAATCAACATTAAAGTTTATGCAATCAAAGACAAATTATTTATGAGTTTTTAAGCTCTTATACAGCAAGCCCATCTGGATGAAAATGGAGTACTTTAATGGTTCTCTGACAGTCTGAAAGACATTTGGGTTTAGCTCTACCATTATAATAAAAAAATTATTGACTTAGCTTGTTTGGCCTGGATGGGTGGGGAGAGGGTATTGGTTTTGTCTTTTTTGTATCATTGTATTAGGCCTTCTCAATAAACACAAAAAAACTTAACCAATATCCCTCTATCCAGACCTCATACTAAGCTCGATAACTTCTATGTATAGACTCCCACAGGCAATCAATCAATTATTCCAATTCAATCTGTAAGTTAGCTGTACTCTGACTTAGATCAGCCCAGAGGCTGTTTCAGGGTTTGATAAAATTTATGGGTTTTCTTAGAAAGCAAATTCTCCACAGTTGCAGTAAAAAATACTTACCTTTCTACTAGTATTTGGTTGCTGTACAGTTTTTTGGTTGGATGTGTTAATGCTGGTAGATTTATATTCAGAAACAGTTGGTTTAGAAGACTGTGCATTAATTGTTGCAGGTCTTGGACTGGGTGGAGCTGATTGTGACTTAACATCCTATAGAAATACCATTGAAATAAAACGGAAAACTCAACCTATCAAACTACATTTGCACCCACTTTAAATATGGTATTATTTGGATTTTTTCCCAAATAACTTTCTTAAATCTCCTAATAATAATTACTTTATAGGGCATTGTGGCACATTTTGCAGGCTAAAATAGAAAAATTAGTGGGCTAAAATATTTTAGCCCGTTGGCATCAGTCAATAAGAAATGAGAAAAATAATCTGTCCAGCCAATAAAATGAGGGAAGCCATTGAAATGTTAGCCAGCTTGGTACCATTTTTTTGCTTGCTGGCCTCTTTGCTGTCTCTCGAGTGCTACTCACAAAATCAAGCAAAAATGACAGAAGAATCAGTAGAAAAGCAAAATTCTCAAAAATTCTGAGTCAGGCCAAAAACATATTTATACCCACAAACATTAACTCTATTGTTATAATATAGTGCAAACATTGTATAAGTGGGAAATTATACAGAAAATTCATGGCTGTATCATGTTTCAATGTAGCCATTCAAATATCAGAAAAATCAGGTGCAAAGCAATGTGGCAAATTTATTGTTGTACTTGATCCGTTTTACTTTAACCAGAACTACATGTAGGTGTATGTGATTGGAGGATTCATAAAACAGTGAGAAGCCATTTCAGCATTACAGCATACCACACACATGATCTGTAGCACATACATGCTGAAAGTACATGGATGTGCTACAGATTTCATACTCATACATGGGAAGCTATTTCAGTGTTACAGTATACTGTACTGGACACATGTTGCGTGTCCCATACATTTACCACTTACATGAAAACCACTAATACATTTATTAAAGCCATAGATACCAATACAGTGAAACATCTCTTTACAGACACCTCTATAATAGGGACACCTCTCTTTAACAGACAGGTACTTTACCCCCACCAGCTAGAATCGCCATACATTTTTTTGTTAATGAAACCTCTATAAAACGGACACCTCTACATTACAGACACTTTTTTAAAGCCCTTTGGTGTCCACTTTAGAGAGGTTTCACTGTATTTATTTGAAACTCACCTTTAAGTCATTACTTTTAGCTGCTCTCTTCTTGGCTACAGATTTCAGAAGTATCTCTCTGAGCAATGCTGCTTCATCGTCTTCCTCTTCTTGAGTTTCAGCTGCTGTTGGTAGTACTTGTCCTTCATTACTGTGTTCTTGTAATGAGGGTGAATGATCTCCTTCTTGTACTGCAACAAAAAAATATATAAAAAATAAAGATAAACTTTTTAGACACAGTTAAACTATTTTTTGAAAGCAGTTAATTGAGCTTTCAACTTTTTACCAGTACAGATGAATTTATTTTATTGTAACAAAAGATAATGGCTATTATTATACATTTTACTCACTATCTCACAGACAGTGACAGTGACACCACAAACAGGTATACACATATACTAATACATAATCACACATTAATACATAATCACACATACTAATACATAATCACACATATACTAATACATAATCGAAGCAATTGTTTTGTTGTATTCTTATATTGTTAATTGTAATTGTTGTGTAATTTTAATGTTTTAGCTTAGCTTTTTATTCCATATGTATATTATTATTATGTTTTCCTTGTATTTTTTCTCTGTAAAGCGTTGTTGAACTAATTGAGGGAATTGACACTATAGAAAATATTGTTATTATTATATTATACCTGAAGAAGCAGGAACATCTTCTGAAATAGCATCTCTGTTCACAGAAGGCAAGGCATAACTTTTGCGCCAATCTCCATATATCTGAAACAACAGATAAGTGAATCAGTTTGCCAATATTTACAAGGAATTAGCTTGAAAAATATATAGGGGTTATTGACTAAGTGTGAGCCCCAGGTGGCAGGTTTTAAGTCGAGTTCTTTTTTTGTGTTTGTACAGACTGAGCCCATAGGTGAGCTCCAGACATATAAAAAAAGAATGATACCAATATCTCTCCATCCAGACCAAACAAACTTGGTCAATAAATGGTTTATAGTAGCAAACAAAATTATTGAAAAAAGTCTGTAACTTTTGCCAAGAGGTCCGGATGAAAAAATCAGGACCTCTCAACAACCGATTGAATTGTTCTATTTTCATCCGGACTTGCTTACCATGTGATTAATCATATTGTTATTAAAAGTATATCAGAATAACTTACAATCTGTCCCGGAGGGTAGAAGCCATGGATGTTGGGTGAAACATGAACCTGAATGAACAAGAGATTCAAAAATAAACTTGAAACTGCTGACAAGTGGTATTACTTAATAGGACAATAAAATGACTTTTGGAGGCAAGATTTTTATTTGCACCCACAAAATGGCACTACAAGAGCCCAAATAAACAATATTCCCTCCAAAAGTCATTTTATTATCATTATTATCAATAAACAAGGCCAAAATATAAGTGGCTAAAATCTATTGGATGATGAACCAAAAACCAGTCAGCAGTAGGGCCGACAATGCCATTATCAGCCCGCTCGAATCATTTGTGGCCCGCTGAGCGCATGTTTACAAGAGGGCAGTTTTCTGTTTGGCTGCGTATATTGATAATAATTCCAATTAATTATCTGTAATACAGATAAGATTTACTCTTATTCTATACATACCTGATTTAACAAATTTTGTATTGAGAAACTATTATATGCCTTTATGAAACAAATGAATAAGTATTAGATTAGGAAACAGACAACATTGTCATAATAGAGTTACAATGGAATATTCATATCTAATTTTATTCTCTTACCAATTGCTGTTGTTGTAACAAAGCCATCAACTCTAGAAATAAAAA
Organism: Stichodactyla helianthus; assembly: GCA_015163945.2. Taxonomy (NCBI): domain Eukaryota; kingdom Metazoa; phylum Cnidaria; class Anthozoa; order Actiniaria; family Stichodactylidae; genus Stichodactyla; species Stichodactyla helianthus. The sequence goes on along the minus strand of WUAP02195773.1, from coordinate 2,885 downwards.
TTTATATTTTAATTTGAATAATTTTAAAATAAGAACAACACACTTGAGTTGAGATGGGAGAGGTACTCCCAAAACATGTTTGTAAAACTCAAGTGTGTTGTTCTTATTTTAAAACTAATCATCAAGTTTCTGCTCGTTCGACCTTTTGGAAATGTGAATAATGTATGAATACAAGAAAGAAAATTTTGCTGAGTATGCAGCAGTTCCCACTCATGTGACATATGTTCTTTATTGTGTTTTCACTTGACATGATTGCTTCCATGTTGGTGTAAATCTAGCAAAATATTTCAAACTAGATTCTTTTCTTTGGAAAACCAACAGTCAACACGGAAATGGCTGAAAACACTGGTACTCTTTTGACATGTGAAGTAATATATCAAATACAGGAAAGAGTGTTTCATCTGATATCCAAACACTGAGAAATGGCTTGAAAAAATGAGGCGCAGCCGAGGGATTTTTAACCTACTTTGAGGTGTTTGGATAGAGGATGAAACACTCTTTCAAGTTTTGATCTAGCTTCTCAAACCATGAATAATTCTAGAAGAAAATCAAAGCAACTGTTGTCCAAATTTTAATTTAATTAAACATCAAATATCCAAACCACCAACACAGTAGTAATTTATTTAGTTTTCTCATTAATTTTCATGAGTTTGAGAAACTAGATTGATAGTTTATCAGTGGACTTTGTTTTCTTCTCAGTGTATTTTGCCACTAGTGACATACCATGTAAGTAGTTAACACTATAGATAGTTCAGTAGTCCAACTGTCTTACCTTGCTCTCTAGAGGGTAGAGGTGGGGGTGGTGGTGGAGCAGCATCATCTCCTGTTTCTTCAATTAGCGGCAACACAGGACCATCTAGCAATTATTCAAAAACACACAAACTTTTCACTATTTGCTGACAACAAAACAAGTAAAGAACTGGGTTCCAAACATAACCACAAAGCATGCATGGATTGTTTGGCTGGACTAAGCAGCCGGTGAATTAGCAAAATTGAAAACTACTATAATACCTGGTGTATCACTCTCAACATCCATGGGAGCCTCTAGATAATCATCTTTTTCAAAGTCCTTACCATCTGTTATTCTACCCCCTGGTGAGGTAACTCCGTATCCCTTACCAGACCTGCTATCAGCCTTTGGGTCCTGCTTACGTGATTGCTGCCACTGTTTTAATCTCTCTCTCCTCTTTTTCTGTTGTTCAACACTGGTTCTGTAACAAAAATACATGCAGTTTTACATTTTCTGCTTTCTCATTGATAGAAGTTGCTCAAAAATCGAGTGTAAGTGCAATGAGATGTGATAAGGTCATATTCCAAACCCTGTTTTGCAGTATCACTGCATTTAACCAATACCCATGCTTTCACACAATTCCCTTTCCGTACAAGTTGTTTTGCATAAAAAATCCCATTCATACAAATTCAAGTACAACTTGCACAAATATGTTTGCTTTAAATAAATCATCAACAAAGGTAAATCAGCACTCAACAGAAGAAAAACTAACATTTAAAACACAGGAAAATGATTTCAGCCATGTATTTTGCACGACCTAGTGCAGTCTATCACAGCAGCTGTTACTGGAAACATTACTACAACATTCAAATTTTTGACAGAACTTTTTTATTTCTCACTCAAGCATAACATAATAACCTTCATACTCATGCACATACCTCATTTTCTTCTCCATGTCAGCAGTATTCAGTGTCACATTAGATGATGATGCCAGATGCATTAAACGAGAGCCCAGAGAATTTTGTGCTACAGTCACAGGTACACTAGTATTTATGTCCTTGCTGGTGTTATTGTTATCAATTCCTTTATTCATAGCATTAATTTTCCGAAGATCTTTTTGTTTCTTACGGCGCCTTCGTCTTTTCATTTTCTTGGCAGTAAGTTGATTGCTGGTTTGTGAACTCTCCATGTTATTGCTCTTTGGTGAAATGATCTTGCTTTCTTGAGGTCCATCAACACTTTTGGCTTCCAGGCCGGTTTGAACACAGCCTAAACTATCTAATAACTTTTCATTTGTTTCCTCAGGCCTCTGTTGGTTACTGAGTTCCTTTAGAGTTGGAACAGGTGGACGTAATGGTTTAATTTTAAAAGGTTCAAAACTTTTTGGCAAACTTTGCTCTGTCTTCATTTCTTTATTGTTTTTTATTTCTGAGGTTCCATCGACTAAATTACCCTCAATAGTGTTTTCACATGTATTATTCATGTCAGCATCTACTGGGATGTCCACAAAACTATCATCAATGAAATCTTCATTATCAAGTATTGCAGCTGACTCTTCCCTCTCTAACCTATCCAACTGAAGTTGTATCTGTTTATGCCTTTCAAGCAACAAGTCAAAGTCATCTAGGTTATCTGCATCTGGTGAGGTGGTGGGAGATCGTGCTCTTGATTGAGGAGGAAAAGATTTTGGTCTCCCATGCATGAGTGGAGGTAAGGGACTGGGTAGGTTTGGTGATACTGGAGATGGAGTTAAGGAGAAATTTAAAAATAAAAAGCTAAAACAGTGCAACCATTATATGCAACATTGCTGGCAATAGACCTTTCCCAAATTCGCTTGGCTTATCATGCAACAATGGTTTCAAGTTGAGGTAGGCCTTGATAAATAAAAGAATCAAGTTCAGTCTTGACTTGGAACCATTGTTTTGTGATTATCCAAGCGAATTTGGGAAAGGTCTATAGTCCTTTCCCCAAGATATGGTTGAGTGGAGTCCAGTACAAGCCAAAGCTTTGATTTCATTAAACCATAGCAGTTTCTTCATAGTGTTATTATGTAAATTATATATTGTAACCAATAAAAGGAAATCTGTAACACTGTGAAAAAAGAGAATTATACTTAACTTTACTGACGTTTCGAGCTTTCGCCCTTCGTCGGAGT
>WUAP02195662.1:0-21538 GCA_015163945.2 Stichodactyla helianthus | reverse complement strand
TTTGTTTTAGCCCCTGGGGGGGGGGGGGGGGAGACTTTGTTAAAACAAAAACCCCTTTTTTTTTTTTTTTTTTTTTTTTTTTTTCTTTTTTTTTTTTTTTTTTTTTTTTTTTTTTTCTTTTTTTTTAATTTGAATTTTATGTAGAAATGTTTTGCATTTTCGATTATTAGACGTAATTTAATAGTATTAATTTCATGGTGTCAAATAGATCTCTTGGGAGAGGGAGAGATCGAGGGAAAGGCTCCAGCGAAACAAAAAAAACCCTTTTTCATTTTTATGACAAAGTTAAAAACTTTGTAATTTGAATAATATGTAGAGATTTGTTCCAAGTTTCGATTATTAAACGTTATTTCATAGTTAGTAAATCTTGTCTGCTTGACCTTTTAATAGTCCATTTTATTTTTCTTGCATTTAATCAAGGTCCCAGGGTAGTACACGCTAAGCTAAGCAAGAAGTCAAGTAAAACCTCAGTCGCACCAGTGACTGGGGGAGTCCTTGGGGCTGTATGTGTGATAGCTTTGGTTATGGTTATTGCATATGTGATATATAGAAAGAAAAGAGAGACAACCATCCCGTACGACAAGCAGATCCTCTATGATGCTGACGAATCAGTTGAAATTTGATCCAGCTTGATTGGTAGTTTAACCAATAGATCTTTTCGGCTATGACGTAACTTTCACCAATTTCAAAGAAACCTCTTAGGAATAAGATTCTTTGTTTGAGGTACACCACCTATATTAGCGTATCTTCTCAAAGTATTAACATTTAAGGTAGTTCCGGACCCTTGCTACTGCGCACATCCCGCACGTTTATTAAAGATATTGGTTTTATCGTGGGGAGTCTGGGCACTACTGTGCCAACGATTGTAAAGCGTAGAAACTCTAGTTTTAGCGTAGAAAAATAACATTTTATCAACCAAACTGTCAAAAAAGATTTATAAAAAACTATTGTGCACCGTGTAAAGTAGGTGCTTATTCTCATTTTTTTAATTTTAAAGCACTTATCGATGTAAAAGGCCAGCGAGAATATCGGTAAAATCGAGTTGTATTTGGGGTTCGTTTTCGAAGCCTTTTCTTCTCTTTTGTTGTTCTCTAACTCTTGAAATAATACGGTAACCCCCTGTTTTTTTCCTTTTATTTAAGGCTTCATTAACTAGTAAAAAATTAAAAAACACGTAACAACTTTTTAAAGACATGTTTCGGCATATCTTATGCCATCTTCAGTTTAATATGGAATGACTATTTTTACAAGATAGTAAGCTATATATACTTATGAATAAATTAATTACAATTAAGAACAATAATGTAAGTGAACCGACAATAGGTCGGGGATAATAAAAAGATAAGGATAATTATAAGGTGAGAAATGTGTTGAAGTGTTGGACTTGCTTGTTCAATTCTGGATTGATCATTAACTATTCTTACCATATAGAAAATAAAAATACTATGTCTATTGACGAGATCATCGTCAATTTTCCACATTTTTACAACCCTGTACGCATTTAGAAGCTCTTAACTGCGTAGAATTTTGCTTCTAGAATTTACTTTCAACGATATTTACACTCACTTGAAACATTTTTATTAAAGAAAATGAATAACCTTTCAGCTATTGCTGGGAACAGTGTTTTGCTTTCGGTCGCTGAAACCGTTTACAATCTGTGGACTATATTAAATACAGCCTATTTGAGCAAAATCACCGCCAATCATCAAAAATACCTACTTTTACGACATCACATAGCTCTATAACCAATGCGATGACCCCTTCTTTTTTTCTGGGTTTTTGACTTGCCTAACAATGATCTTTAAACGACAGAGTTTTTAAGAAAAATTCATTAACGAAATCCAAGGCTCCGGAACTACCTTAAGCTAAGAAATGAAGGGAATGACACGTAACATGAAATAGGAAAGGATTACATTCTAAGCTGAAAAGGTCTAATCAGTATTCTAGTTCTCTTTCCCCTCCTTACACCCCTCCCCTCCCCCCGAAAATCCTTCTACAGGGTTCCCAGTGATCTTGAAAAGTCAGGAAAATCTAGAAATTTTTCAAGGTCAGGGAATTGTCAGGAATTTCGTATTTGGTCAGAGAAATTATAAAAATGTACCAAAAGTCAGGGAATTTTTGAGCCATCAAATGTGAAGAGAACCTTTTAGAAATTGCGGTTTCGTTTGGAAATTTTTTCGTAAATCGAGCTTCTTTCAGAGGAAAAATTTTTTCTTGTCTTGTTTTTCCGTATTTTTCTCTGTTGTAGAACAGTGTTTTTGCAGTAACACTTTAAGAATAGAGTGGTTTTCAATAACCCGTGAAATACACTTTAACACACTCCAATTCTATTGTTTTCTTTTGTGTCTATTTGACTATTACACTTTAATTAGTACACTTTGTTTCACGGGTTAATGAAAACCACTCTAGCAAAACTTGTACGTACTTTGCCTCTTTTCCACGGATGCTTGATTTTTGTTGTTGTTGTTGTTGTTGTTTGGTTGTTTGTCTGTTTGTTTGAACTCTCGAACATTCGAATTCTCGAAGAAAGCAATATTCGAGAATTATAGCAATGCTCAACGCATATTATGGGCCTTATAAACTATTTACCCAGAAGCCTCCTCGGTCTTACCTTCGATGATTAAACCTTTTGAACCCGACAATGTTTTTTTAATTTGGTGTATAGCTATTTCGAAAAAGGTTGACGGGGCGAACGGCGAATGACGATCGGTGATGATCGCATGACCGAAAGGAACTGTGGAGCAATAAGAATTTCTTCATATTCATTTCTAAAACCCTAAATGACGCCTGCTGAAGATCTTCGCTGAATGGTAAAAGGCATTTTTAGGTAATTAAGAAATGAATATGAAGAAATTCTTATTGCTCCACAGTTCCTTTCGGTCGTGCGATCATCACCGATCGTCATTCGCCGTTCGCCCCGTCAACCTTTTTTTTTGAAATAACTATATAACCCTTTTTGTGTTCAGTGAAGTCAGTAAAAAATGGGATTTGGCCAATAAAAAGTCGGGGAAATGTCAGGGAATTTCATTTTACCAGGAAAGTGGGAACCATGTTCTAGCTGAAAAAAAGGTAAAACTAAAGCTCTTTGAGGGGAAATATTCAGAGCTTGAGGGGAAAAAAACAAACAAACAAAAAAACAAACACGTTAAACGTTTATTAATTAATAATTCCAAAAATCCTAACAACACAAGATAAGGGTGTCTTTATTCGTTGGTATAGTAACGACAGATTTTATCTGACACACCATTAGTTAATATGACAGTGTTCATGTCTACTGCCTGCCTAACGTGAAAAGTTCAAAATGCCAAGCATGTAACTGCTCAACTGTGGTCTCTAGCGACCTTAATACACGAAACATTATTTTTAAAAATTCTTTTTTAATTTCTAGCTGGACCTTTTGTGGAATGAATTTGGAGCTGGTCGCTTCCCTCAAATTGCAGGACACAATAAATGCGACATTGTTAAGAACGAAAGATTTGTGAGTTTTCTTTATGTTTTTGTTTGTAAAACAGTTTATGAATGTAACATTAGCGTGTAAGTTTGTCTAACAATACCTTAAAGCTGCAAGTCAAATAATGCTGACCCTAAATATATAGCTATAGCCGTTTTCAAATTTGGGAGAGAGCAATCGCAATGAAAAAAAAAAAATCAAAACAGTAAACAACAAACTCTGATTGTGCAGCTAACCGCTGGAGTCTTGGATTACATAGTCATATATACAGGGATAATCTTATTTCAGTATTCCAGTTTTCACAACAAAAAGGTGGGGAAATGGGAAAAAAAGGTGGGGAAATGGGAAAAAAAGGAAGGAAAAACAAAGACTAAGCTTTGAGTTCCTCAGACCCTTGCTGGAATATAAGTATATTTACGTAAGACTGGAGGGGAATGAAGCAGAACTCAGAAAAAAACGAGTCGCAGCATCCCTCAGACATGGAGACGAAGTTATAAAACGGATGAATGTCCCTCTCGACTCAAGGTGCATTTTCAGCTTCCTTATTAAGAGTCAGACCGGAAGTATTGCGGTCAAGATGTGACCGCGAGCAACCACACTTGAATGTTAGCTTGGAATAATGAATAATCATACAGGTAGTCCTCTTTGTGGGTTTTCTCTCGTCACGTGGTTTCCCAACTAAAGTGATTTTGGACAGCTAAAGCATCGAAGAGTCGCTGTTAGAAGAACCAAACACAACCGCTTGGCTTACTTGGACTCCACCATAGAATATAACAGCCATCGCAGTCATTCCTCGTATGCATGTGAACTGGGAAACACTAAATCTGAAGAAAACTGTAAGTATAGTCACTTTGTGACAAGTTGAGAAATGAAGTTTTTTCTTAACATGTATTTTTCCCAGTCATTACTATACGGCCGATGCTTATAAGAATTAAAATATTAGAACTTTTAGATTTGAATTTTCAAGGCGTTAGAGTGGCTTTACCCCCATAAGAAATCTGTTAGATTTTTCCCTCCGACACTTTAGTGGCTTTTTACTGGTACGATTGCAGTGCCGACCATACTTGATTAAGACTGAATTTCGGCAGATCGGAAGTTCAACTTTGAGTATAAGATTTTTTGGATTGGCTTTTTCTCACTAAGGCGTCTACAGGAGAGAGAATCGAAATTTAATGCTTTAGTTTTTGACACTTTAGTTGCTTCTTACTTCCGTGACACTAAGTGCTTTGACAAGAATGCTTATTGGAAAGTAATTGAAGGGCTTTACGATTACAACACTCATTGTTGCTGATACTGAGTTCAGAGAGATTTAATTTTCACATAAAGTAAAGGAGAAAACTATTCAGAATGAACGACAATATTTCTAAAATATTGATAATCCTAAGGCAAGCATTCCTTTTCATCAACCTAGACATAATATAACATTTAAAAATGAATTATGTTTGAGTTTAGGAATAAAATATTTTCTTTCTGGTTTTCGAAAAGAAATTAGTAGTTTTTTTGACTCCTGAATTTTTTGCGAACTTTTTCATCACAGGCTTTTTCTAATTTTAATTTATTAAGTTAACATTATTATCGATATCCCCTTAATTTGTTTATGCAAATGAAAATATAATAACCGGCAAAATCTTATTGCCTCATGCATATTTTCTCTTGGCTATTTTCCAAGTATCAGTTTTGATATCAGTCCGTAACAGCCATGAAGAGCTGAAATAGTACAAAAAGAATACATTCAAGACTCCTTGGAGTATCTTATACTTATGCTTTTACGAATGATCGTTATTGTTTATTGGGCCCGAAGCACGTGTTAATAAATATGGTTAGCAAGTGGAATATTTTCAAAACGCCATTTAAAATGATGCACATGCAATAGTTATAATCCTAGCAATGGATGTTTCCAGCTAAAAATGCCATAAAACGAGAAAGTAAAGTAGAAATTTAAAGTAATAACATTAAAAAATTAATGAGTGTTTTTGAATGTCTGCTTTAGAACAATAAGCGTTATATTTTTTTGTGTCATTTGCTTGTGAGAGTGAGTATTTGTTTGCGCAAAAGGAGCTGGTTGTTTTGACCTCAAACCATTAAAAATACCAAAATAGACTAAGAAAACTCATGAAATATTCATTAAACACTTCATGAAATCTATCACAGCTGGGTTAACGTGGTTTATAGATGGACTTCTGTTGGTTTATCTAAGAGTTTTAGGTTTTGAGAGCTTTCTTTCTAAGAACCTTTGAATATAATGCACTCTGTAGAATGGTTTGTTTTTGCCTGTTTCAAATTTCTTGGCGGCTAAAAGAGAAGACAAATTCAGCTGGGCTACCTGTGGCTACTAAGCAATTTCCATTTTGGCACATTGTTCTGAGACTGACTATTTTTGGTTTTAGTAACTCTTTTTAGTTACAGTTTACGATAGTTGAGAAAACTTACCACCAAATACGACTACAGTCCTTTACGCTAATACCTGTTGTAATATTCACCAGATGCCTGCGAGTAAGTCAGGACTATGACATCTGTTTAAGGCATAGTGGTGTTAAAATTAGATATAGCGTTTGTGGTGGTATATCCAAAGCTTCTTATAATTGCAGGTTACAGCAGAGCGGTTAGCGTGAGCAACAAAAAGCCCAATGAGATTGTTACCTTCTTTTATGCTTATGTTATGATGCTGCAGCGAAATGAAAAAAGCAGAATAAAGAAAAAAAATTCTTATAATATTCAATAAAATTCCTGTGTGGTTAGATTTCTGCCGGTCGATTATATTTGTGTCGATTAATTCAAATACAGAATATGTCAGATTTGAAAAACATTACGAGACATGACTTTGTTGTGCGTCTTTCTGTTCGACATGGTAGTATGGCTTAAATAACTTGATATTCTGAGTATGGAAGAGTGTAGAAATGAAATCTTAAAAACAGAGACACCAGCAAAAGCTGGAATAAATGTTAAATAAGTGAAAAAGCTGAGAAGTTGATGAAAGGTAGCAATTGCAACTATATTTATTATATTTCTTTTTAATTTTCTCTTCCATTCGTATCCATTCATTGGCGATTCGGACCACATGGTTCACTGTAATGTCATCACATTCACGTTGCTTGTTTATTCATGACACTCGTTATTGCGGCTTCATGACTTCGCTGTTTCAAAGCCACCAGAATAGAAAGACATCGTAGGGGCATTTCCACAAGAAAAGTCTTTTTAAAATGGGTGATACTCGATTGCTGGGACACCATAAGAAGCCCATAGCCTATCATATAGTTTACAAAACAACCCTCAGTAATCAATAAAAAATTCCTTGACCTAGGGATATGTTGAATGGTCTCGAATCCATGTCGCTGAAATACTCACGCTGTGTCGACCGGATTTGATCGAATTAAAATTTTAACTTCACTCTATAACTTTTTTCAGGTAAAATGTATCTGAACTCGTCTATACTGTTAGGTGCTGTGATACTGTTGTTACAAATGGCTGTCCTAGTTAATACTTTCCCAGTTTCTACGACTGCAGCGAAAACCAAACCCAACGAAGCAAGTCTTCACATGACAACGACATCTGCAGCTACACCGATTGGATCTCTGACGACCAGCGGAAAGGAGGAGTTGAAAAGCACGGCTGGGCAACTTTTGATAACAGAACAACAGCCATTTACTGAAAACCCTGTTGACACTAAAACCACAGGATCGATAACTACCGAGAATTCTGAAGTGTCAGATCCTACCACTAAATCAAGTGCAACCTCCATGATGGATACAGCTGAGTCATCACCCAAAACTACAACTGCGACATTGACTACAGCAGAATCAACCTCCTCAGGTGAAGCAACAATATTTACAAGGGCAGCACCAACTACAACTGAAACAACAACTACAGCTGAGGCACCAACTACAACTGAGGCACCAACTACAACTGAAGCAACAATTACAACTGAGGCACCAACTACAGCTGAGGCACCAACTACAACTGAGGCACCAACTACAACTGAGGCACCAACTACAACTGAGGCACCAACTACAACTGAGGCACCAACTACAACTGAGGCAAAAACTACAACTGAGGCACTAACTACAACTGAGGCACCAACTACAGCTGAGGCAAAAACTACAGCTGAAGCAACAATTACAACTGAGGCACCAACTACAACTGAGGCACCAACTACAGCTGAGGCACCAACTACAGCTGAGGCACCAACTACAGCTGAGGCACCAACTACAGCTGAGGCAAAAACTACAGCTGAAGCAACAATTACAACTGAGGCACCAACTACAACTGAGGCACCAACTACAGCTGAGGCAAAAATTACAGCTGAGGCAGCAATTACAACTGAGACACCAACTACAACTGCTACAAAAACTACAACTGAAGCAACTGCCACAACTGCAGCAACAACTACAACTGAGACACCAACTACAACTACATCACCAACTATGGCTAAAGCACATACTACAGCTAAAGCACATACTACAGCTGAGGCACCAACTACAACTGAGGCATCAACTACAACTGAAGCACCAACCACAAATGAGGCAACAACTACAACTGAGGCACCAACTACAACTGAGGCACAAACTACAACTGAGACACCAACTACAACTGAGGCACCAACTACAACTGAGGCACCAACTACAACTGAGGTACCAGCCACAACTGCAGCGACAACTACAGCTGAGACGCCAACTACAACTACATCACCAACTATGGCTAAAGCACATACTACAGATGAGGCACCACCTACAACTGAGGCAACAACTACAACTGAAGCAACATCTACAACTGAAGCACTAATTACTTCTGAGGCACCAACTACAGCTGAGCCAAAAACTAAAATTGCAGCAACAACTACAAATGAAGCACCAACCGCAGCTGAAGCACCAACGACAACTGCAGCAACAACTACAGCAGAGGCAACAACTACAACTGAGGAACCAATTACAACTGAAGCAACGATTACCGCTGGGGCAACGACTACAGCTGAAGCAACGACTACAGCTGAAGCACCAACTACAACTGAGGCACCAACTACAACTGAGACACCAACTACAACTGAAGCAACAGCTACAACTAAAGCACCAACTACAACTGAGGCGACAACTACAACTGAGGCACCAACTACAACTGAAGCACTAACTACAGCAGAGGCAACAACTACAGCTGAAGAACCAATTACAACTGAAGCAACAACTACAACTGAAGTAACGATTACCGCTGGGGCAACGACTACAGCTGAAGCAACGACTACAGCTGAAGCAACGACTACAGCTGAAACAGCAACTACAACTGAGGCACCAACTACAGCTGAGGCACCAACTACAGCTGAGGCACCAACTACAGCTGAGGCACCAACTACAACTGAGGCACCAACTACAGCTGAGGCACCAACTACAGCTGAGGCAACAACTACAGCTGAGGCAACAACTACAGCTGAGACAACAACTACAGCTGAGACAACAACTACAGCTGAGGCACCAACTACAACTGAGATAACAACTACAACTGAGACAACAACTACAACTGAGACAACAGCTACAACTGATGTATTAGTTACTGTAGTAGCAGCCAAACGGGAAGTGGATGTTAGCCTTGGAGGAGGACCTATCACAGGTATTGTCATTGGTGTGCTGATTCTTCTCTTGATTATCGTGGCTGCAGCAATATTCATCAAAAAACGCTATTTTTCAAGCGAAAAATCGTACGATGAGGTAGAAATGGACGATTATTTTTGATTACAGTAATGAACGTTTTTCGTTGAAGAAACTAATTAGGATATTTGTTTCAGAGCGATAAGGAATTGTATGGCATATGTTTGTTTCAAGCATGGGAATATCTGTTTTCTTGGCTTATTCGGAAGATTTCCGGGGTTTTTAATCTTTGATTAAATCATTCTTTGGTTGGCTCACCTGCGGGATCCATTCAACAAAAATTGAAATTTTTGATAGCTTTACTAGAGTGATGGCATTTAACCTGTTAAACAGTTATTAGTCCAATAAAGGCTAGTAGACACTGATTCCATTGCTTTCTTTTGTGTCTATTTGTCTGTTAGATTTTAACTATTAGTTTTTGTTTCAAAGTGCCATCACTCTAGGCTGGGAATAGTTTGAAACAGTGAGTATGAATTGATCAGGCGACAAGCCAGTCAATAGGAGTATAGAGGAGTATGCGTGTCCAAGATTTCCCATTATGGGGTCCCCTCCCCTCCCCTCCCCCAGAACACAAGGCAATACCCAATGAGAAGGAAGAGTCACAGGCAACGTAGAACCCTCTTAGATACGTTCCTGCAAAAGAATCCTGCCTTGGATACATCGACGATTTCTTTCCAGCCTTTTCCTTGCACCAAATCAAAGAATATTGCAAGGGAACAGTGAACTGATTTAAATCACCCAGACAATCCTCGATTCAGCTGGCTTCTTGCAGCGTTCAACTAAGAGTAGACACACCAACAATACCTTGATAGTACGCTTTCACTGCAATACCGTGTTTGTCGACAGGCATCAAAGAAGAAGGTTAGCGTCAGAAGAATCGTCGATTTGACTAGCCTTGACAATATCCTGCTGTTAAACTATGCCCGTTACAGTAAAGCCTTTTACATTGGGCATAATGTTTCCCTCGACTCAAATCTCTTGAGAATAAGATTCCTTTCTAACGTCGCTAGAATATCAACGAATTTTGGAAAGAATTCCCGATAACAAAGAATAAAATTAAGCGCTCCCCCTCCCCCCAAAGGGTCTATTTTGTTATCAACTCTGAATTTATTCACCACTTTCACATTCCCATAATGCTTTGCGTTTTTTTGGGGGGGGGGGGCAACTGGAAAGAAAATTGTTCGAAAATTCAAAACTTTTCATACAGATGTTGAGTATATTTGCTATTAACATTAAAAAATCGAGTATCAGTTTAATCAGAGTTAATTCCACACGCACAGGAGGATCAAAAGTTTGTGTTACAGACAATGTATGGACTTGCGAAAAGATGTCTTGACTTTTAATCTTTAACCTGTTCAAATTTGTTTCTGGTTTTTGATAATTCTGATACACCTATAAGCGTTTTTAGCTGGTTTTTCTTTAATTCTAATTCATCATCATGGTTATATTTACGATTTTGTCTCGTTTTGCCCACCAAAAATCGCAAAGCATTATGGGGATGTAAAAGTGGTGAATGCGCTTCACTTTCAGTTCAAACAATTAGATATGTTACAAAACCGAGATCAAGAATAGAGCTAAAAAACTGGACATCATGCTCCTAAATTTCAACGTATATTTTGAATGTAATATGTGTCACGTACAGGTAATCCAATCAGACTTTAAGGCGTTTGAATGTTAGATCGTAGAATTATTTTCCAAGGTTAATCGTAAATTTTAATAAAATATCTAAAAAAATCTAAAATGTCTAAATATTTTATATATTCATAATTTGAAATGTTGCATCAATAATGATAATGCCTGTAGCTAAAATAGTTGAAGATTATATTGGGAATTTGCTCTTTTTTTCTTGGAACTTTTATCTTCCTTCTTTCGGTTTTATGATGAATTTCTACTCTGACATGAAAAGCTTTTCTTCAAGCTCATTTACTTAGAACGACTTTGAAATCCACACAGTTTCTAATTACACAAACACATTAGCATCAGAAAATTGTTATACATTCATTTCACGCATCATGCTGTGGTCATGTAAAGCGTGCGAGTGTTTTAGCAACGATAAAACAGCTGTCCAGTACACTCAACGGGTAGAAGGCAGGCAAAGCGCATGCGTGTACGATCATTACCAAACCTTAATGTATGCATATGTGTTGGTTTTCTTATTTTACGTCAAGAAAATGATTCCACACTACAGACTATTGCGCGCAAGTTGTTAGCACTCAGAATATTTCTGTGCTTTCTAAGATGTCTTTCCTGTTCCTGCAAAGTTGGATTGAGCAAGTCTTGCGACTTTTTGTGTAAGATAATATAATCTCTCCATTTCCTTTGATCGCTGTTCGTATTTTTACCCTAAATTATTCTGATAAACACCGTCCATACTTCCGGTACTCCTTCTTTCTGCCAAACTCACCGAAAAAAAAATCCTTTCGATGCTACTATGGAAATAGCTTAGAAATTTTGATTTCCAGAAAATCTCCATAGCATGGAAATTGTATAGATATGAGTGGACAGAAATATAGAAATAGACCTCTTTACTTTGGGTGTAATGTTTTCCCATTTTAGACCACGTGTCATTCCCTTGGGAATAAGATTCTTTGTTTGAGATTCATACATAGTAATGTATCTTCTCCAGCGTTTCCCGGAGAAACAAAACCCACGAGATCTATTGCATTCTCCGATTAATATTTCCATACTATTCTAAAGAATTTCAATAGTTAATTATACAGGTGGAAAAGCGCTAGGTGGGCACCAATTAATAAATAATATAGGCTGGTGGAACCTGTCCTACGATTACTGACGCACGAATTGTCCTAATAATGTCAAAATCCTTTCAAGGCGTATTAATTTCTTTAAAATCCCTGGGTGGCAGTTCTCGGTTTCTACGCATACATTTGAATCAATAGATCTCTTTACTTTGGACGTAAACTCTTCTCATTTCAAAGTTTCATATCCTCTTGGGGATAGGCTTCTTTGTTTGGGGCTCATCTTCTCAAGCGTAGCCGGGAAACAAGGAAACAATACCCAAGGGAAGGACACGTGAACGGGAAAACATTACGCCCAAAGTAAAATAGTGTGTTGACAGTGTCAATGCCAAATGATAAAAAATGGAATAGAAGGATGTTAAGAAAACATAAAAATAGGAGAGCCCTCCCCGCACACTACATTGTCTGGGCGCATCTTCATCCACCCCAAAGAAGTCCTGCTTGCAATTAGAATGCTTGGATACGAAACTCCACGGTGACGTCACGAGACTTAAGGAAATTAACCTAATTCATTAATAACAGGAAGTTATTGGCTCGCGCTTTGGACACAGATGCTCTGAATTACTGTGAAGACGTACGTGGTGTAAAAGAACCCTTCAAGATGTTGCATGAATTAAGTGATAATTCTGATGTTCTAAGTTTACGGCGCATCTATTCTGCAGAAGCCAAGAACACAAACAAATATACAGAAGGTAAACATTAAAGAATTTTTTATAAAGTATAGTATTCACATGATACTCGACATATGCTACAGTCAGTTAATAAGCTGGAAGACGTTGTGTTCGTTTTTAACTTCAACGGGATAAGTCCTCTTCCTGTTTATCTAGTGATCTTTCTAGCTGTCTTCTAGTTGCAGTTTCCTTTTTTCATCTTTAGCATGAGATATCAGGGTTCCCATTGACGTTGAAAAGTCAACGAAAATTAAGAAATTATTCAAGGTCAGGTAATTTTCAGGTAATTTTGTATTTGGTCAGAGAAATTATAAAAATGTGCCAAAAGCTTGGGAATTTTTGAGCTATCAAAATGCAAAGAAAATCTTATTTAGAAATAGGGGTTTCCTTTGGAATTTTGTTTTACCAGGAGAGTGGGAACCCTAAATTATATGGTTTTTTATTACGGAATATTTGTTGTATATGCTGTCTATAATGTCTTTTCCTGTCTATTCTTTTCTATCCTATCCTATCCTATCCTATCCTATTCTATCCTATTCCTTTCTATCCTATTCTATTCTATCCTATCCTATTCTATCCTATTCCTTTCTATTCTATTCTATTCTATTCTATCCTTTCCTCTCCTCTCCTCTCCTCTCCTCTCCTATTCTCTTCCTATTCTCTTCCTATTCTCTTCCTATTCTCTTCCTATTCTCTTCCTATTCTCTTCCTATTCTATTCTCTTCCTATTCTCTTCCTATTCTATTCTCTTCCTATTCCTATTCCTATTCTCTTCCTATTCTCTTCCTATTCCTATTCTATTCTATTCCTATTCCTATTCCTATTCTATTCTATTCTATTCTATTCTATTCTATTCTATTCTATTCTATTCTATTCTATTCTATTCTATTCTATTCTATTCCATTCAATACCTTGAAACATGTATATGAATATGTCAATCTTCATCATTCATTTTTAGCTGGTGACGACAAACACATCATTATTTATGCTTACACATAAGTTTTTATATTCATAATTTGGCACCGATCACTTCATAACTTTATAAATCCGTGGAGGGAGTACAATGATATAAATTCCAGTACCTAGGGAGGGGTGGTGCGGGATCTAAAGCGAATGGGTTCACACAAAAAGGAGGACGTATTCTTGAATAATAGGGTCCGTGAAAGAGAGAGGGCGTGACACGTT
Organism: Stichodactyla helianthus; assembly: GCA_015163945.2. Classification (NCBI taxonomy): domain Eukaryota; kingdom Metazoa; phylum Cnidaria; class Anthozoa; order Actiniaria; family Stichodactylidae; genus Stichodactyla; species Stichodactyla helianthus. Next base: position 7,842 of record WUAP02195662.1, on the reverse strand, counting down.
TTTCACCTATAAAGGGAGTTGTAATGCCCAGTTTTTGCCCATTTGTATCTCACTTAATTCTCCTCCCCATCCCATCCTGCAAGGTATATTATTTTTTTTAGTATCCACCAAACTGTGGGCTATCACAAATCCTACATTCCGATTGGCTACTCTACTAGGGGGCTATTCGTGATAGCCAATGGTTGAGAAATGCGCGGATTTTGAAAAGAAAAAGAATGGCGGCTAAATCGCGATTTGCAGATGTTTCTTTTTTATAAGTTTGAACTACAAGTTAGTGGATACTAAGACAATTAGACCTCTCTCCCTCATGGGCCACGAGTCAAATAGCCCATTCGAGCCACGAGTCTAATTGTTAAATAGTCCAATGTAAAGTTTTTCCATTGACTGACCTTATTTGGACTTGTTGTAATATAGCATGCTTTCTCTCTCTCTTTTTTTTTTTTTTTTTTTTCCCCATATGTTTCGTGCACTGGAAACGCAAATTCTGTCTTCTTAAGCTGTAACTCAAGCTAGTAACACGAACAGAAGGGACCAGATATCCCACATCTGATGAAATATTTTGTTCTTAAAACAATCTACGCATTTTAACGCTTTTTCAAGTACCTCACGTCGCAATTTTTTATTGGTTTTTAGAGAAGATTGATCATGATAAGAACACTGCTATTCATGATATTTCTCTTGAGACTGGTTAATCCTATTAAACTAGTCATGATGGGGAATGAAACCGCTACACAAGTGACACCGTTAGTAGAACCAACGCCGTTCGGGAACAAGAATGCCCTTGGAAATTTGAAGCATAGAACACCTGGTAGACATTCTACAGCACCGTTTTTGTCAAGTAAAATGACAGCTGGAATACAAAGCGAGACCCCACAAAGCAAACATGAGGATAAAGGGGATATCAATTCTATATATTCTTTGAAAATCGAACAGAAGGAAGGAATAGAGTTCGGACCAAAAATAAAACACCGAACATTTCCATCAGGAATAAATTATCTTACCCAGAACGCAATCAATACTTTTGAGACAGCGCAAGGTTCACGGACTGGGACGCCATCAACTACAATATCTACGACATTTCGGAATGAGACTCATGATCCTTCTTCGGCTAATTTGTTAGTCAAAAACAATAATAATTTGACCAGTGTCAATGCTGTCCTATCACAGATAACTCTTTTATCACGCATTCCACATTTGCATTTTTCAATGTCATCAGTGACTAACGCTAGTGTCTCAAGTACTTTGACTACCATAATCATGCAATCAAGCCCAAAATCCACTGCGATTACTGGGGTTGCTGGTGTGACGTCTCTAGACAATGTTGTGACAGCTACGCATGTACCGAACACAGAATCAACGACTTATTCACCACCACCACCACCACCATCATCATCAACATCATCATTATCATCATCATCATCATCGTCATCATCACCACCACCACCACCACCACCACCACCACCACCATCATCATCATCATCATCATCATCATCATCATCATCATCATCATCATCACGTGAAACACTAATCAGCATTACAGCAGTGGCTATGAAATCAAGTCCGCAATCTTCCACTATTTCAAGTGGGGTTACAGATGAGCTTTGTATAGACTCCAACGTAGCAACCAGAGAACATTCCACCATAGAATCGATATCACAACCTACGAGTCCGTCACGTGATGCATTGAATAGCTCCACTGCAGACGCCATCACAGGTCTAGTGATTGGTTTACTGATATTGGTCCTGATACTTGTAGTAGTGGCAAAAAAAGTCAAGAAGTATTACTTCACTTCCAGGCATCGAGAACTACTGCAGGGAACAGAAATGGAACTGCGTATCCTCGATCAGTATGATAAAGTTTTGTAATAATCCACCTGAATAATCTATAAAGCAACGTCGGGGTTTTTTTGTTGTTTGTTTGTTTGTTTGTTTGTTGTTGTTGTTGTTGTTTTTTGAGTGGTGGAAATAGATGATTTCGTTCATGATGATGATGATTTTTATACTATAATGATGGTGATGATAGCACATGAAGATGAAGGTGGTGATGATGTTGAGACGACAGACACTGAACACTGAATACTGAATTGAATACTGAACATTGTGTCTTGTTTGTTTGACATTTGAGTAGCACGTCCGGTCTTCGACCATGTGCTTTTGTAACGTGTATGTCTAGTTAACTCACTGCACTTTGTTGTGTGAATTAATGAGTATATTTTTGAGTCTCCTCATTATATCTATGAATCACCGCTATCTTACGCATTCTATGCTTTGAAGATGATGCGAGATGATAGTGAGGGGGGTGATGATAACAGAGAATGATGATGGTCATGATGATATATTACCATGATCATATGATGATGATGATGATGATTTTTCTGTTTCTTCTTTGTTTCTAAAGGGCCTGTGCAAACGAGTCCAACAACATCCAACAATGTTACGTAATACGCTTGTTTGTGTGAAATTTCCATGGATACGATGTGTATCTCACATGTGTGAGTCCAACCTTGTTGGGTATAACGCCCAACATCCTGTCCAATTAACGAACGCAACATTGTTGGGCTACTCTTCGATGACCGCAAAACAAAAGAAATGCTGGGACTTGATGGCTCTGAAGTTTGACGCGTTTCAAACTTCACCCAACAACACGCAACAACACGCAACATGGCGGTGTTCAAACGCTCCCAACTTGACATGTTGGTCCCAATAATTTTGGATGCTGTTGGCCAACAATGTTGCGTGCGTTTGCACGGGCCTTAAGAAAAAATAAAGTTAATTTAATCAGTACTGTTATGTAAGCAGATGAGTGTAAGTTGGAGTCATGCCCCCCGGATTTAATGGATGATTCATAAATATTATCACATTAATGACTGATATCAAGATCACATATTAACTGTTAAATAACATCATGTATCTGTATAGATCCAGAATTAAAGCGTTGCATCATTGTTTTATGACATGCATGTGGTTAATTTTTTCCATGGACAAATTCTTTCATATTTTAATCACAAGCCCAAATAAATGTTCTATAGTTATTCAGTAGTGCGTGAAAAAACCGATGTGTTGATTCACAATACCAGTGATTACCATATTGTTCGTAAACAATCTTAAGTCGTCGCATGAGCAAAAACGGCTCTAGATCTTTCTACGAACGTGCTCCTTCCCTTGCTGCTCCGGCTGTCCATAACACAGTCCTAGGATATAAACTTCAAACTTCTTGCCGAATTTTCTGTTAAAGCTACTGAAGACACTGGATAAAGGAAGTCGGCATTCGGAGCTTTCTACATGTGAGTACGCTTTTGTTCTTATGCAAACTTCTTTAAGCTCAACGCGGAACTTAGACTCTGAACTTTCAGCTGGCACACTGCACAAGCGAGTCGACTAACTAGAGCTTAAAATTTCCAAAGTTAAAAGAATGGCTAGATCTTTTGATTTTATCAGGACGTTTTGTGCTGGAGTGGAATTAGGAGAGGTTATTAACCGATAGACTGAAGGAATGGCAAAGTGTGAAAGTATAAATTTAAAAATTATTGTCCTAGAAGTTTTGCTTGAAATTGTCTCTCAAAATTTGATGTTAGTTGCAAAACAAAAACTACTAAAATGCGGCGTATTTGAATTTAAAAAAACAGGAATTTTTCTTAGAATTAGAATTGTGCAGATGTCTCTCTAGGAGGCAAAAGGTATTCAATGTCCTGTCTGAATATTTAATTTTCAATATTGTCTAAAAATAGATACTGTATATGGTTAAATGGTTTGGATTTTTCTTTCGTCAGTATTGGTACGAGCCATACGAATTGTGCATTCAGAATTCATAGATTTAGTACGTGTTTTCTGTTTCAGAGAAAACTAATGCATTCAATATTGGGACGATTGATATTTCTTGTGTTCTGGGTTGTAAGTTATGGACAAAATCAAACAGAAGTGACAACGGCATTACCAGCTAGTACAAACTCGAGTATACTTCTTTCCACGACAAACCAAGTGCACACAACCATGCCGAGTGAGGGTAGCAGTAATTCGAAGACATTTTCAACTAGTAAACAACCAGTGGTGTCCTCGTCTACTAACGAAGTGACATTGTCACGGAGTACGACGCGGAGTGTGACAACGACGAGTGAAGCAAACATCGACTAAAATTTCAACAATTCCACCTACAAGCGATAAAGAAGGCAGTTCACCTAAAACAATACAGCCTACGACCAAAGCAGTTGTATTAACATCTGATAACCCTCCAACATCAACGGAACTTATTAAGACGTCACCCAAGACTACAATGGCCACAAAAAAGACGACCAAAACGACAAGCAAGCAAACCACAATGACACATCCTACAACTACAGCCAAACCTACTGGTATAGCATCGAGCAAAAAGACAACAACACCGATTCCTACAACATCAACACCATCATCGTCAACAACAACAACAGAAAAAACATCACCCACACACAAGATGACAACAAACCTTACTACAACCACAACAGCTATGCAAAACACTACACTTAAATCAACTCTCTTACCATCGATCAAAAAGACAACAACCACACCGCTTCCCACAACATCATCACCACCACCATCATCATCATCATCAACAACAACAACAACAACAATAATAACAACAGAAAAACCGTCACCCTCGCACAAGATGACAACACACCTTACTACAACCACAACAGCTATGCAAAACACTACACTTAAATCAACTCTCTTACCATCGACCAAAAAGACAACCACCACACCGCTTCCCACAACATCACCACCATCACCATCATCATCATCATCAACAGCAACAACAACAATAATAACAACAACAGAAAAAGCTTCACCCTCGCACAAGATGACAACACACCTTACTACAATCACAACAGCTATGCAAAACACTACACTTAAATCAACTCTCTTACCATCGACCAAAAAGAAAACAACCACACCGCTTCCCACAACATCACCACCACCATCACCACCATCATCATCATCAACAACAACAACAACAAAAGGAAAAACATCACCCACAAACAAGACAACAACAAACAATCTTACAAATACAACAGCTACACAAAAGACTACACTAAAATCAACTCCGCCGACAAAACAGAATTCAACAACAACCAATCCAATAGCATCTACTACGGCAGCAAGAACTACAGAAAACACTATACAAACCACAACCATTTCACCAACAACCAGCAACAGTATTAAACCTACTTACCATCCAACTACTGAACTACATACTACAGAAGCTAGAACAGGATATCCCAGTGTCGCGAACACAACATCAAAGTCGACTACCACTAAAGGTAAATATCATTTTTAATGTGTTGAAGTGTTTGCTTTGTCACGTGAGGGGCGGATTTAGATGGACAGGAAACTCCCCCTCTGGACTTCTATTATGTACTACCCCTTTCTTTCGTGAATACTACGGCTGTACATCCTTCCCCAGAAAAAAATCCTGAATTCGCCCTGCAGGAAATTAAGACTTGCGCCCGCCATGATCGTGAAAAATCCTAAATCCGCCCTGCACGAGATTAAGAGTTGCCCGTCATGATTGTGAAAAATCCTAAATCGGCTCTGCACGAGATTAAGACTTGCCCGTCATGATTAAATAGTTCCACTGCTCCATAGCTCGTCGGACCTGCCATATTCCTTTGGGAAAAGTGTGACGCCTTAATTGGTGGATCTATTGTTTGAGTGGATCTACTATATGAATTGTATAATCCTGAATCCGCACTGCACGTTTTTAAGACTTGTCCGTCAGTTGATTAAATATGAAGCCATACCTGCTTTTTTTTAATGTATTTTAGGAAACGTGCGAGCTGTGACTGGCAGAAAAACAGCAGGTATGGTTGCAGGAGTGGTGATTGGTATAACGCTGCTGATAGTCATTTCAGTTGTGATCGTAGTGATTATCAAAAGGCGACTCTACAGAAGAAACGGGGGAGATGACCACGAACAGCTGGTCAACATGGATGAGTTTTAGAAAAGCACCACAAAAAGGCGCCTAACTAAGTTTAATACTATCGGGTAGTTATTGGATACAAGGCCGGCAACGTATCCAGTTGAGCCAACAACTGATTGCGCACAGTATTGTTAGTCAAAATCGCTGTCCCCTCACAATCATTTCTCGTGTGGTTTTTAGATAATTCACAGCTATAAAATATCAATGTTTACATTGTAGTCTTGGACTTCCTAAAACTCTTAATATACTACATCAAATTCTCAGAATAGAAAAAATCACTTGAACATACGACCGGACATGACAAATCACAGCATATCATGGGTCATGGGCCATGATTGGTTAGACAATTTATTTCCGCCCAATGGTTTTTATATTTTTGACCCTCTCCTGCTGCGCCCTATCCAGTTGAGAATGTCCATCGGTTCTTTTGTCGAAGGAAGTTTCCATCTCAATTAAGTAGACATTTGTAAATCACGTTATAAGAAAACGGTATATGCAAGAACTTAGTTTTAAAGTTGTCACGTGTAGGTAGCTTTGTTAGATGTCAGAAACTATAAAGGAACGGTTTTTTAACTTTTTATTTTGTTATGGCTGTCTGCATGAAAAAACAACAGCGAATTTTATTAGAACAGTGTTTAAAGAAATGAAATATACAAAATATTAAAATGCAATTTGAAAAATTGAAATCCTAAGACAGACGGCGACTGCTTAGTCAGACACTCCTTCGACATGTTTCCTGCGCCATTGACCGAGCATAAGAGCACTCTTTACAAATGCCAAGCAATATTCAATAATCAATGAAAATTTATTAGTTTAATAGCCTAATTAATATGCCTATTTTTTGAGCTATCGAGGAATATTTTCTCAGTTCAGCATCCGACACTCGCTCTCGTTTAAGAAATAGTACTTCTCAAATTATCGGGACATTGTAAAGAAAACAATGTAACCTAAAGAACTGACATGGAGCTCTAAAAATCAGAGATTCTGAGAAACAAAGTAGCCAATGGAAAATCAAACTTCGTGTTTTTAAAAACTTGTTTTCTTTTTCAAAAATGTTATTTTCCATCTTCCTTGACGAAGCCTCTTGCGTCATCATTTCGCTTAAAGAACCTATAAAACCAGAGATTCTTCTGTTGTCTCCAAATTATCACTCCGAGAACACCTAAACCAATCACAATTAAAGGTACCATCACTATGGTAACGATGATTGGGGTGCTCATTCCTTTGCTCAGGGGACTGGATGGTCCTTTTGGTCGACGATCTGTAGAAAGATGATACAAAATGACGAGAGTAGTTTTGAAAGAGCCCAAAGAATGTCCTGTGAAGTCGTGGAGCATGCGAGGCGCGCGCACTAAAGATGCTCGCTTAGCTTGAAGCCTTGTCGTCTTGTAGCTTAATCTGCCTACCGAAGACGTGAAAGGACCACGGAATATACAAGCATTTTCACCATAAATTCCGCGCAGAATAGCCTCTAATCACATGTTACGTAAGTTAAAGTGTCACAGCCAGCAGGAATGTATAATATAAACCGGATTAGAAGAAATTTCATAAAAGGTCGAATTTCAGATTAGAACTCTCTCTTGCCTTTCAACAGAACAAATGAGGCCTCGGAATGCGCCACCCACCTCCCCGTACCGATGTTCTCCAGTACACTACAGGAACTACCAGCTCCTGACCGCCTTCGAGCTGTGCTGTCCATAACTTATTAACTACGCCCTGGAGGCATTATTTGAGGCCGGGTCCCCGGTGAGAATATTTAACAATTATTCCACGAAATCGAGTCGTACATGAGCTCATAGCCGACGAGGCGCGCAACGCCTCGTCGGCTATGAGCCATGTACGACGAGATTGAGTGGAATAATTGTTTTATTATATCCACATCCACTGGATTG
>WUAP02195551.1:0-21541 GCA_015163945.2 Stichodactyla helianthus | reverse complement strand
AAAGAAATAATTCCCAAGAGTGACATCACGTGGTCTGAAATGGGTAAACAAACAACGAAGCTGAAAGGGTCTATTGGTAGGTTTGCTGTTAAAACCGACAGCGTGTAATCGCAGGAAGCCAGAGAAAAAATATTTTGCATAAAACGTAAAGCACCATTAACAAACTTAGAAATGTCTTGTGAATGCTTTGATTAATATAACCGTCAACCAAAATCTTGTTGCGCCTTTCTTACGACTCACAAAGCATTTTGTTTTGGCTCATATATATGATATTTGAGGGGAATATGAAAACTATTGTGTTCATGCAAAGTGCAGTGAAGGATAACAAGCTGTAATTATGCAAACTGCCCTCCTCAAAGTCCAGAATTAGGTGCCATTGAATATAATTTCGAATTAGTTGTTATTGCTTTGTCTGTATTTTACAACTGGCCATGTTTGGGACTGCTTGGGACTGTTGCCCTAATGCTACGTACACATGTAAGGGAATCCGGATTCCCGAGTCTAAAGAAATTTGGCTTTTGGAATCGCGAATCCAAGACTTGGAATCGATTGGAATCTGAAATCCAGCATTTGGAATCCGGAAACCAAAGAAATTTGGTTCTAGGAATCCGGAATCCGAGACTTGGAATCCGGAATCGAGCACTAGGAACCCTGAATCCATTACTTGGAATCCGCATTCCAGGGGCGGATCCAGGATTTTCTAAGGGGGGTGACTTTTTAGCCTCGCGCGCGCGCTTTGGGCCAGAAACCACAGGAGATCCCCAAAACGCGCGAAAAACATCCAACACGACCTAAACACCGATGCATAATAACGGATTGAAATCAATAGAGAACAATGAAAGTGATACAACAATCCACACAAAAGTGACGAAAAACTCAAATGTCAAGACTAGATAATTTGATTGATAACATACTTATTGGGGGTTTCCTACAAAAGAAATGGGGGGGGGGCGGGGCGGGGGGTGACTAGGATCCCCTTCTGCAATCCAGCATCGTTCCGGATTCCCTTATATGGAGTGATATCAAAAGAGTCCTAGAACCACTGTTAATGTATTTCAGGAAAGTATAGACAACATGGACAGAGACGGAGATGGATTAATCTCGGTGAAAGATTACATAGGTAAGTATCAGTATCACAACAATTTCATGAGAACTTTAAACAACTGCGCATGTGTTACGGCGTGCCATACATGAAGGTGAAGCGTTCGTTTATTCGAATTTTATGGTATTTTATGCGTTTAGTGGATTTTCGTAGCAATACTGTGTCGATTGGTTTTCAAAATCATAAACACTTCTTTCTTACGACACATAAAGCATTTTGTTTTGCCTCTTTAGCATCAAATTTGAGTAGCACTTTGCATGAACACAACAGTTTTCATATGCAGTAAAGGATAATAAGCTTTAGGTGTGCGTACGATGACGTACTTTGTTTTGGTTAATTGTCATTGAAATTGCCAACCAAAAATCTATTGGATCAACCAACAAAGGAATGTGGCAAAACCTATTGTTAAAATAGTTGGCGCATGTTAACATCACAATGACAATGTTTATAAACATTACGTCCACCTATTGGATTTATGTCAAGTGCCCCTCAAAGTCGAGAATAAGAAACAAGTGAGTACCAAATTTGCTCAATTTTCTTAAGGCATGCTGCAGATGCGATTTGTTCTCGCACGTCTAAATGTAATTTTTCCCCTTAACGCTGTTAATTGCTAGTGCATGAGTACTTGAGCATGCACCATGCTTTTAAGAACAACAACGACTTTGCGCTTAAACAAAAATAAGTTTAACTTTCTTTACAATTTTGTATTCACCACAATTCGTATTCTCAAGAGTTAGTACAACAATGCCCTACGCATATTATGGACCTCATTAATATTTCACCCAGATTCCTCCTCTGTCTTACCCTTGATAATTCAACCTTTTGAACCTGACAAGGTTTTCTCAATAGATTGGTCCGTCAGTGGGTATGATAAACGCTGCAGTTTCTACTTTTAGGGATGCCCCCTTATTATCAATCCAATTTACTAACAAATTTATGTAATTCCCCACCTTATTGCCTATTATTGTCTAATTACATTCTCTGTCTTTTGCCGGATCCCCCCTTATATTTTAAGCTTGTAATCGAGCGATCCTGCAATATGTGATGACTAGACTCTTATCAAATACAGGTGAGGGTATTCTTGATATGAACGGAGATCAATTTGTTAGTGCCGTGAAAGATTTCAAGGAACTGGACAAGAATGGCGACGGAGTATTAGATAAGGTAAGCAACATACAAAGATTGGGAATTCTTTACTATCAATCACGTGACTTTCCGGGTACCAGTTTACTTCCGATGTTTGACTGAGGAGCAATAGTCCTTTCCCAAGATATGGTTGAGTGAGTCCTGTACTTGCCAAAGCCTCAATTTCATCACCGTAGTAGTTTCTTCTCATGGTGTTAGTGTGTAAATTATATATTGTTTAAACAACGACTCTTCTTTGCTTTATTGTTTAATCATCCCGAAGTCCATTGTATCAGATAAGTACATAGCTCAGTACACGATGGTACGTACTGAAATCGAGGCTTTGGCAAGAACAGGTCTCACTCAACCATATCTTGGGAAAGGACTATTAATTCATCTTGAAATGAAATGAAATGTTTAACATTTATAACTTGCATGCAAATTCCCCCTCACCCCTATTTCAGAATCCCCCCTCATGATAATGACAGGAGATATGCGTATACCGATGTATAATTATTTGGAACTAGCTGATGTACGTATTAAGTGCAATCCTCCAAATAAAAATCTGTCTGTCTGTCTGATTGCACAGCCCCTCTTTTAATTACAGGAGGAAATGACTCAATGGATCAGCCCAAGTAAAAGGACAACAGCCGCAACAGAAGCCCAACACATGATAGAACATGGTGATAAGAATAAAGTAAGGGACTGCACGTCGATATCTGTTGCCTGGTGGGAGGGAGTAGGTCAGGTTGGGTAACATTTACCTGATACCACAATCAAGTAAATTGGTTATTTAACACGTTTCAACACAGTGAATGTAATGTTAGGATAGGATAGGATAGGATAGGATAGGATAGGATAGGATAGGATAGGATAGGATAGGATAGGATAGGATAAGATAAAACTAGTGAAAAAAAAAAACAAAAAAAACCGGGCAGATTCCATAACTTACCTACCAACTTAGCAAGCGAAGTTAATAAGATGTTAATAAGGTTGGTGGTCCGTACCGTAAGTTAAGCCATATGAAAGTAGTTATTATTTTTCATGAATACTAAATCAGTAATCAATAGAATAGCCAACTGTTTTAACAACCCAAATTCTCAGTTTAAACTTTGACGCTTTTCTCGTGCTTAGCAGCACCCCACGTGCATCCTTAACTCAAAGGACGCTCGCTGAGTATTGATCATGTCTTTAAACCCCTTCATTTCAGGACGGCCTGCTATCCTATGAAGAAATTGTAGCCATGGGTCAACTCCTGGAGACAAGTAGGGCTACTCAGTATGGACAGGTGCTGCAGGACATAAGACCATCCAAAGAAGAGTTATAACATGATTAAGAAATTCTTAAGTTCTTAGATGATGCCAAGATTAGAAACAATACAAACATGCCGCTCGTTTTTTCCTTTCTTTATTATCATAAGAATATCTAATATATACAACAAAAGCTTGCATCATTGTTCTGGGATCAGGCTCAATGGTCTAGTTTCGAGTTACTCGAGGGCTCACAGATTGGATGAGTTGAGTTATGAAATTAAAATTTATGAATTCCGTAGATCGATTATCCACGTTTCTGTTACAGCTAATAAAACTGGAATCAATAATATATAAATTAATGAAATGGACTGTGTGTTTGAGTTGGTTTTAATTTTCACATGCAGGAGGGAAGTTTTAAAATATAAAGGTAGCAAGTTGCTGTATTCTTTAAGGAAAGCAAATTGAAAAATACACAATCAGAAAAAATCTGTCCTTATACCTCAGTGGGGAGGGCACTGATCCGCCCGGTGTAGGGAAGCCATTTTGGGTTCAAATCCCGGGGACTCGAAAAAAAGTTGTTAATGTTATTGTTTTCATTGTTGTTACTCTTGGTGTTCTTGGTGTTCTTGATGCTCAGTGGTGTTCTTTTTCTTCTTCAATGATTTTTCAAAACATTCGCCATGTAAAATTTTAATATGCAAAATGGTTAAATAATAGTTTAAAATTACGAACGTTTCAGATCGATTAATCATCATCAGGTTCTTCAGTGGTGTTTCTTGGTGTCCTTCAGTGCTGTTTTTCAGTGCTGTTCTTGGTTTTCTTCATGTTCTTCAACTGTGTTCTTTGTCTTCTTCAGTGGTGTTCTTTGTGTTCTTTAATGGACTGTTGGACTGTTGGACTGTTTAATGGACTGTTGGACTGTTGGACTATTGGACTGTTCTTGGTGTTCTTCAGAGCTGTTCTTGGTGTCCTTTAGTGCTGTTCTTCAGTGCTGTTCTTGGTTTTCTTGGTGTTCTTCAGTGATGTTCCGTGGTGTTCTTCAGTGATGTTCTTGGTGTTCTTCAGTGCTGTTTTTCAGTGCTTTCTTGGTTTTCTTGATGTTCTTGGTGTTAGTCAGTGGTGTTCATGGTGGTGTTCTTCCATTACAAGCCGCAGAGAAAAAGTTTCCTAACGAGATCCCCTGCTACGGTATTATACCGTTTCGCTCACTTTGTAATAACTATCATTACTTCAGCCCGTTTCGCGCACGAATTTCGTATTTATAATATAATCTTCTTCGGTACACGTAGCAACTACATTGAAAACGTCAGTTATAACAAGATTTTACACCATTGAATGCGGAATGGACCAGCACACTTGGTTTGCGAAAATCATCAGGACAAAGACAAATCGAAGTTCACAAATTCAAAACAAACTTTGCTGTGAAATAACGAAGTTCACCGGGGGACTTCGCAACTTACGAACTAACTTCCGAATCTACTCGGGAAAAGTTATATTAGAGCCACTGTAAAACTTTACTGGCTTTGACTTTGATTCATCTGAAGAACTTTTCCATCAAAAGAAAAAGCATGAGTCATGCTGATAGTATGCAGAATGAGTAGGACTGGTGTTTAGTTATGACCATGTTTGGATATCCGGTTAGGAATTCCTGGAAAATTATTGGGAATATTTTTCCATAAACACAATTCCAAAATTTCTAAGAATTCCTAGAAATTCCTTGGACTATCTGTCCTAATTACCGTGAAAATTCAAACTTTGATTCCTAGAAATTCCTAGAAATTCTTAAGAATTCCCAAGAATAAATTACTCAAGAAAATCTTAGGAAATTACCAGCTTTTTTGGCAAATCGCTTCCAATTCAGAAGTCCACGGTATTTGTTCTTGTGCCTGAGCGCTTCGAATTCAGAAAACTACGGCATTTTTTATCTTTTCAAATAAGAGTATAAATAAACTTATGGCACATGTAATGGCGATTAACAGCTCTGGACATGGATAAATAAGACGTTTTTCACGGGTATTTATGAATTTCTTTCATTTCATAGTAGAATGAAGTGGTAGATCGAAATTTCTTATATTAGATTTTAGTAAATTGTCAACTGGTTTTGGTTTCGACGAGCTTTACCCTGCTCAGGAATGTGGGCTCCCGCTGTTTTGTAACATTCATCAAGGTTAGAAATTTGTGTCCCGAGTTTAATATGAAGCGGGGTTGTGGTTGAAACGCGTGAAAATCCTTATAACACATTGCTAAAATCGTGTATAATAAATAACCACCCGAAAATAGAGGACGAAAAAAAATTTAGAACAAGCCGTTGATTCCATTGACAAAAAATATGATTTAGACCTTTTCAAGAAGTTGGTTTTGGCATTCAAAAAAAGCGTAAATGTAATTATAAAACGAAATTTTAATAAAACGAACATAAATAAATCGCATATCCGAAGAAACCTACATAAAAAACGTATTTAAACAACAAAGATCAAATTGTTAACCCCGAAAGACAGAATAAGCCTATCCTGGGGGCCAGACGTTGATTTCGCTCCCTTCCCCTGTGATAACGAGGGCTGAAAGCCCGAGACGCGAAATAAACCTGTTTATTTCGCGTCTCTGGCCTTCGGCCCTCGTTATCACAAGGGAGGGGAGCGAAATCAACCTCTGGCCCCCAGGGTAGAATAAGCCATCCCGCTTCCAGATAACAACAGCGCGATCAAATTGAATACCCAAGAACAAAGACAGAATAGCACTCAGAATCTGAAAAAAGTTTGTATAGCGGATGTACGAATACCTCTACAGTGATGATATCAAAAAGTATTTCCATTAGCTTGAATAATATAAAACATCGACAGTTATCTCTTCAGTTGTTGACCATTCGGATGAATAAGCCGCAATATAAAACCTTGTCTTACGTTGAAACCGGTTAACTTTTGTTGCTGACCAAAGGACAAAACCCTTCGCTATATTTCCAAATTAACCCGGTATGAACGAGCCGGAGATGCTTCCATCCAGCCAAAATACAGTTATAAATTAAAAATTATGCGACTTGACCTCTGTCTGTAAATTTAGCATTAAAGGGCCGTAGCCACGAGTTTTTGAATGGTCCGGTTTTCAAAATTAGGGGGAGGGGTGGGGGAAGGGTCGAAAATTTGTAAAATTAAATCTATTTCATTCAAAAATAATGGTCCGGTTGGAACCCGACCAACAGTACTATTGCCCACGGCCCTGTATTAACACAGGCTTACCAGACTAAGTATCAGTGAGCTAGGAAGGTCTGATGATTGTGGCTTTATGGGAGCCCTGTGGTCGCAACGTTTCGTTTGAAAGCCAAAAAAAAGCCCTGTTAGAAACGTTTTCAAAATGTCTGATTTTTAAAAAATCATGAGAAATGTTGTGCTCAGAAATAAAGATTAATATGTACTTGAGTTGACTGCGTGGTATAATTTTGAATTAGGGGCCGTTAAAGCGAGTTTTAGGATCGGTGGCCGATCCCACAATGATCTTACTCGGGAATATTCGGGGACATTCGGGAGTCATATGCATATGTATGAGCCTTCGTTCTCACATCCAGCGGTACATGCATTGCAATTTGGCTGACAGAAAAAGAACGCACTCCATTTTATAGCTCGGGCCTTCCACAGGAAGCCCGAGCAATAAACGAATGACAGCCCCCTTATATCCGCTCACACTAAACGAAAGCGATATTTATTCAATTAGGTTGATCTTTCTAACTTCAGTCGAGAAGTAACCATTTTGATTATATGTAGCTGCGAATGCTGGATACTATGTTCCATGCATGAGCACCCCAAGGCCAGGAATTGGTGCCAAGCGGGAAGAAATGATGATGATGATGATGTAATATTCCCAAACGCAAACCTACGATTTAAAGAAACTGGGATTCCGATTTCCAGTGCAGTCTAGTGTGAACAAGAAATTAGAAATGGGAGGGAAGAACACCAATGAAACAAATTCTCTTTCACTCAACGTTATTTTAGATTGTTATAGTTATATTTACTTCTTTCTTCAAACTTATTTCATTCCCAGACGGTCATAAGAATAACTGACTGCCGAAAAAAAGCTGAAAAAATAACATTGAATTATCGACAGCGGAACTGACAACAAGCCTTCAAGACATATACTCATAGGTGAAAGGTAAGATGAAACATGATTTGCAACTTAATTTGGACCATTTTCGTGCTGTAGCGACCTTTGAAAATCTCTAAAGCATACAGCTTTGACGTAATATTTATAAAAAGAGAGACCGTGTTTTATCGGCATAAAGAACGACTGAAGGCAAGTATCTTTATAGCCGATAAAACACGGGCTCGAGTTTTAAAAATGGCTTAGCAAATTCATTGATATCTATAAGCTACATGTATAAAAGGGTTTTCAGGGAACGTACCTTAAAATACATAAAAAAGGAATAGTTCTTAATGATTCAATGTAATCTGCTTTGGATTTCGTTCGACGTCCTCTTGGGAAGGGTTTGTTTTGTTTACTTTTTCTGAAAGCAAAAGTATTCCTTACAAAGAAGAAAAAACGTATTTCAACAATGGGATAGCAAACAAAAGGATTGTGTGACATAATACATTTTCGATTAACCAAGAAACTCCCTAGGGATTTTTTTCAGAAAACGAGGTGAGTTAGTGAAAATTTGCATTTGGCTTTTGGGTGGGACGATTAACAGTTCAAGAAACCCAAGTTAGATACAAATCTAGAAGACATGATTGCCAAGAGGTAAAAGTTTTGGTTGATAAAATTCATAATTCATTAAGGTAATTCTTTAGTTTTGCACTGCGCACTACTACTGCGCATAATACTGATAATTGCCATTTCGCTTCTTTACGTTGGACGTGACTCGAATCGGAGTAAAACTAATACTTCTAATTCGTTGAGCACTTCGAACTAAGCACATTTTAGGCATTATCTTGAAAATCCCCCTAGTCCACCCTCGGCCACAGATGCATTTACGCTCAGATTTACTCTTTTAAAAGACAATAGCGCAAAAACAAATACGGGCACCTACGTTTTTTATTTCTTCAAATCGACGAAAATAAGGTTTTCTATAATATATGTAATTACTGGAAAGATTCCATGTCCAGATATTTAGATATTTACGCTCTGATTAACTCTTTTAAGGAGGCTCGAAACAGTTTTCATGCGCCCGCTCTTAATGACGTATGCAAAGTCGTTTGAACATGCAAAATAAAAATTTTGGCCCCCAATCCCATATTCAAACTAATATAACTCAAAAACTGGTCAGTAAAATTTCTTTAAACTTTGCATGTAGTTTTTATTTATGGGATCGTAAGTGGTAAGAAAAAATTAAAAAATTCTGTGATAGGGAACATCCTAAAAAAACCTTCATTGATTTTTCAAAATTTCCCATTACAGAATTTTTTCTTTTTCGTTCAAATCAAAGAATGAGTCATAACCTTAAAATAAGCCTATTTTAAAAGATTTTTACCGAACGGTTTTTGAGCTATGGTTTTTTAAATTAAAAACTTTGCTCACATTTGAAGTGTTCTATCGTTGTCATAGCTACGTCATACGTCATATTTCATTTTCATTCTAATCTTTACTTTATGATCTTTGGTCTTCTGGGTCAACTTACTGTCATATATTAGCCATATAAAGTTTTTCAGGATCATTTTTGTTAGTGTATATGCCAGCCCAAAAACCCATTCAAGCCTCCTTAAAAGACAATGGCGCAAAAACGAATACGGGCACCCATGTTTTTTAGTTCTTCAAATCGACGAAAATAAAGTTTTCTATAATGTAGGTAAGTTTTCTATAATGTATGTAATTGCTGGGAAGATTCCCATGCTCAGATTTTTAGATCTTTCCTGAACGAGTCGTTGAAAGCTGTCAGTTTTCACGTTAATTGCTACGAGAGTACATACTTTTATCCAATTTTACCTTCTTTTGCTTAACATCTGCATTTTCATATCAATTTATCGCATAATATTGCTAGATTGTTATGCAAAGTGAAGAGAGTTCACTTAAGAGAGCTAGCAATACTCAGATTCAAGAAGTGAATTTTGTTTGCCACGATTTCGATTTTAGATTGTTTAGCCCTCAAGACACAAGAGATGGTGTACTTTAAAATTATCTAGCGCAAAAACGAATACGGTGACCCCCATTTTTTATTTCATTTTGTGGATAAACAACTCAAAAAGTACTGTGAGAAATGATATTGAACTGCGGTGAAATAGAAGTTTGAGTGATGATCGTCGCAGTGAAATATATCCAATCTAAGCGATTTTTTCGGGTATTCATTTATTTCAATCGCTTAGATTGGATATATTTCACTGCGACGATCATCACTCAAACCTCAAAAAGTACTATTGTGCGAAGTTTCATGAAAATTCCATGTGCGGTTTTATTTCTACGGAATTACCTTAAGGAGGTGGCAAAGAACAACGGAGAAGACTACCCGTCCAAGAGTCTTTATGCCATCGTTTGTGAGATAAATCGTCCGGGAGAAACTAAAATCGACGACATGAACAACTTAAACATTTTGGAACGAAGGAATAAAAGGTTAGTCGTGCAATTACAGTATAATAACCATGTTCTGTGGCCGGGAGCATAAGTAATTAACAGTCACTCGTCTATTTTCAGATTTTCAGCCTACGCAGAGTTTTGGACGCTCGTCGAAATGAAGAGAGAAACCAGAAGGGACTGGCTCTTAATAAATTCAAGAAACATTCGAGGAGAAGTGAGAGAAGGAAAGGAAAATACTTTGGAGGCAAGGTATTTAGGAATAATTCAGCTAAGACTCTGTTTAACACACTATACTTTTATTATGGTAAACTTTTCAGATGGCGAACAACTTAACATAAAAATTCAAGAATAAGCAAACTTTCAGGTTTTAAAGAATAAGATAATTTTTGATGAAAGTCGAAGGGCAAATAAAACGTTTCATGGTATGAACTTAAAGATAAAGCTATTGATTTATAACTTTGTGGAATCGCTCAATTTACTTTGTTACGTTTATTTATCTGTTTATCTTTATTTTATTTATTTATTTATTTTCTATAGTGTTGGAGTACTTGGGATAATTGGTCTATACATAGAGGATATTACACGGCGCCGCGAAGATATGAAGTTTATCTTCGAGTGGTGAAAACAATATTTCACGAGTGAGCGCAGCGAACGAGTGAAATATTGTTTTCAACACGAGAAGATAAACTTCATATCTTCAAGACACCGTGTAATTTTCTTTTTATTATATAGACAAAGAACATATTTCTTTGATTTCGATAATCACAACCAACACGCCCGTCCTTTGAGACTCTGCAAAACTCACCGTTACTCGGATGGCACTTTGAGCTGATTCTACTTGATTCTCTTTCTCTCTTCTTCACTTCAAAATAAATGTTTCATTTATTCGTTGATTGCATGTCTTTACATTACAGAAAGTTTTCTCTTTCATATCGTTGATTTTTGAACGTTTTTGTCTTTACTTCAAGACTTTTTTCGCTCAACATTTTTCAACCTGCTTGTTTGGCAGCTTTGCAAAACTGAGCGCGTGTGCGTCGGAAATGACGTCATCGATATCTTCACTAGTGAAGATATGGAAAATATGTCACTGGGTTCCCGGATGTAGTTTATTTTCCAGTATCTCACTCATGTCTATATAATAAAATGTTTTATGTAATATATAAAGTATGAGCGGGAGACCTTTGTGGCCATTTTATGTCCATAAAGGTCAATCGCGAATACTTTATATCACTTAGGAAATGTCTAGGACTATATTTTCATGTTGTACTGATTTTTAAAATGAATTGAGTAATTTTGGCCGAGAAAATCCAATTTAAAGTGGAATGCAAATGAGGACGATTCTTCAAATCCGAATTTAAAGACTCCTTCACATTGTTTTGGCCTCATTAATTATTCATGAATTTTCTAAGGGATTTAAAAGACCGAGGAATAGAGGAATGAATAATACATTAGTGTTTTATCTGATTTAAAACACTGATCATCAGTGTTTTAAATCAGATAAAACACTTATGTATTATTCATTAAAATTTTAAGCAGTCCCGCACTCCCCTGAAAAATTCAAAGCCGCCCCTGACTTTTAGAATGATGGTTTTCTACCAAGGTATAAAGAAGTCGTCAAGTCACATGGAAATCAATACCGAAACTATAGGTGAAATTGCCCTAATTTATATTCATGAATTTGCTAATGTTCTCTTAAACAACTGTAATGCAATGACT
Source organism: Stichodactyla helianthus (assembly GCA_015163945.2). Taxonomy (NCBI): domain Eukaryota; kingdom Metazoa; phylum Cnidaria; class Anthozoa; order Actiniaria; family Stichodactylidae; genus Stichodactyla; species Stichodactyla helianthus. The sequence goes on along the minus strand of WUAP02195551.1, from coordinate 9,853 downwards.
GTATTTGGTATTACCTTAGAAAAGCTTCAAATTGGTAAATGACAAAATTTTAAATGACATACAAACCCCCTCCGGAAGCTGCTGCTTTCTAACACCGTGCTAGCAATCAATCACAAGTAATTAAACAAGCCGGTACTCCGTACGTCGGAAGAGGTTACTTAATCTTGTTTATCTTTCGCAGCCAGCTATGCAAATCTAAAAGTAGCAATTAAATTATTTCATAAGCGAATCGAATGTGTAGGCTAAAGGCTCGAAATAAAGCAAGATCATAACTACTTATTAAAAATAGCGTTTGACCACGACGTAAGGGACCCCAAGTGGAGCAGTTTAGATGTTTGGACGTTACGAACAGTAAGATATTGAATCATTACATTCTAATTTTTTAATTTTGATCAACAACGTAAAAAGGGGAGGCTCTAAGTGGTCAAAAAACTAAGGAATTAAGGCCCGAGAATTTTAAATAAGATGAACATTCAGGACATCCATTTTCTTATCAATCGCTTAAGGGTCGGACACACGATGTGACGTTCCCTGCAACGTTTCCCTGCGACGGGGAAATGGTGTGTCCACCGTAAAAGTAGAACTCGTTTCCGTTTCTCGTCGCCGGGGACGTCGCGCGCAATCGTTGCACGGGCGCAAGCAACGTCCCATGAAATGTCGCATCGTTTGTCCAAGCCTTTAGATGATATATTGCTGATTTTCAAAGCCTCCATCATGCTGGACGAGCTTAACATGCTAAAACATTGAAAGCGGGATATTTACTCTAATTAGTCCTTTGTCTCAAATTTAGTGAATTTGTGTTATCCACTCAAGCAAAATGTTATAAACTATTTCATGATACCGTGTAGCAGTTGCCAGTTGAGACATCGAAAGAGTAGATATGTAAATCGATAAGTTTGAGTTGAAGACTAGCCTCAACATGAAGCCAGTTCCGAGTAATTAAATTTAGACGAAGGCATAAAGCCTATAAAGCATGATTTTTTTTTTTTTTTTTTTTGCCTTGTGAGTTTCCGTTGGTATTTTTTCCCTCTAGCTTCGTTTATACATCGAGCACCGACAAACAAATTAAACGAATGAACAAGCGAAGACGTAAATTGAAGAGTCCGGCTGTCTGTTTACACGAAGAGCAGTACTTGGAAAGTCGAAAAAATTAAGAGCTTAATTTTCTCAAACAGACATAGTGAATTTCTGCCTAAAATTCTCCTGTAGATCCAAGTCTTATCAAAACCGAGTGTAATGTGTCATAGAATTAGATAGAATTCAATGCTACTAAAGCGGTGGCCGCGCGGTTATAGTCCATACCATACTTTCCTTTATAAGCTTTTGTTTTTCAAGCTCAAAATCACGTGATTTATTTTTTAATTCCACAAATGTTTCAGCATTTATAAATAGCACAGTAACCGAATAATTAAAACCGAGTGTACCTCTTATGAAAGTAAAGCATAAAAACGCGAAAATTTGAGCTTTGCTCGAAAAGAAAGCCTATTTTGCTACAATTTATGGGTAAAATATGGGGGGCTTGAACTTAGTTTCAATAAAGTTTCATGGAAGATTTTGATTGAATTTTGTTGTTATCTCATCCAACATGGTGGTCACATGTTCTTTTATTATCTTATTCTCTTAGGAATGATTGCAAACTACCTGTTTTTAATAATTCAAGGCCAATTATTATCATAGGCTAAGAGAATGTTAGAGGAGAGATTAACCCATGCAGATTCATATAGATATTGACTCAGTCACCTCAGTCACCTGAATAAATAAAAACCCACGTAACACATGGCTTACTACGCTTTGTAAATGAGATGCGAGGAACTGTAGGTAGGACTAAAGCGGGAGCATAGAACAATGGCGGGAAACTTAGGCGGGAAAGAAATAACCAACAGAACTGTAAAGATATTCCTTCTACCACCTTAGTCTTTTATTAGAATGTTAACCAGACCTGACAGTTACGTATACTGTGGCGGATCCCAGGGGGGTGGTCAGAGATTGCCCGTGTCCCCTCTCCTTCTTACCTTGGAACATTGCGCAAAGATTGCGCATCCTGCAAACTGCAAAAAGTAGTAGCAAAATATATATTCAATTGCTTTACGTTACGAAGTCATTTCAAAACGCAATAATTTTATAATTACACTGAGAAAACAGAATAAGTTAATGTAACATTATTAATTGAAACTTTAGCTGGGTATAATTAAACCTCCACACAGTAACTTTGGGGTTTATTATAATAATCAATGTAATCTAGTTTATTTGGCCCTATAGTTGATGTACAACGGTACAAAACTCTATCTTGCGCTTAGGGCAGATTAAAGTCAGTTGAGGATTTAAGGGTGGTCATTGGATGCCCGCGAATCCTCCTACTTACTATGAACCCCCTCCCTGCTTAAAAATTTTTTTTCTTCAAAATTTTACGCTTTCGCAGTTTTTTCAAGTTGAATTTGAATTTTTTCCTTGTGTGCCCCCCTCCCCTCCCCCCGTAACCTAAATCCTAGATCCGCCCCTGGTACGTGTGTGCTTTCAATGATTCAGCGGATAAGAAAAGTGTGGCTATGACGTTACTATGTAATCACCACGTGGCAGAACGTCAAAAATGACACTGAAAGCAGGCTCGCTAGACAAAAAGCGGGAGAAGGGAAAAAAAAGAAAAAAAAGGGACTTAATCCATCGTCTTATTAATTTTAATTCAAGACATTAGACCCCTTTTTGCCTTAACACTATTTTCCAACTTCGTGCACGTTGAGACAATAAACTGCACGCTGGTATGTGCTGAATTCAAACATCTTTTGTTTTCGATAAATTTTTTAAATAATCAAAATAAGCAGGTCTGAGTTTATGAGGTATCACTAGATACATGCATGCATGTCTAACAATGAACTTGCAAAAAAGTTATTATTATAAATTCATCGAAAACAAAAGATTTTAGCACGTACCATCATCAGTTTATTGTCTCAGAAATGCACGAAGTTGGAAAATAGTGTTAAGGCAAAAAGGTCTATTATGATGTTCAAACAACCAGTTTTGTTTCTATGGCAGCGAATTCCTAATTGACCATTAAATTCTCCGACGCATCTAATGGCACAAAAAGAACCGAACTTTATTTCGAACCTGGTGATTTAGATTTTTAAAACCATATTAATGAAACTCACCGTCAATGGTTGATTTTGAATACGCACTGAGTGTTTCCTTACGTTGGAATAGTAATTTTGTCAAAATGAAAGCTAATCGTTCTTACACGTTTCAATTAAGGGACCACTTGCGTTGTTTGTTATTAGTAGGCTGTCGGTAAAATAGAGGATGCGGATTGCGGACTGCGGACTGCGGACTGTGAGCGGGCTACGTACGGACTCCTATTTTTAACCCATATTTTATTTTTTTAAGTTCACCCTTCTTAAATAATATGCGCATATTCAATTAAGAGGGTCTAAGCGAGGCTAAGCCCGCCTGGCTTAGATGTATCCTATGCTAGAACCATTATTTTTACTTGATTACAGTCGGAAAATCGGATTGAATTTTTCGTTCTTAGTGGTAACAACCAGTTTTTTTCGATCAAGATATTGGTTAAGTACAAAATATAGCTTTCGTTTCGTTTCTTCAAAAATTATAAGAGTAATTTAAAGGCACCAGGTTACAAGAAAAACTATAAAAAGACGCCTTCGTATCACACCAAACATCCTTCGGAGTTATGGGTAAATCACGACTAAAATAGACGTAATTCATATACATGTCGATATGTATTTATTTTTGCACTGTTGGTCCGTCCTTTGCATTGTTTTTATAGTCTACCATGATTTTCTTTGTCCTACCGTGGAAGAAATTTCTTCCAAACTTCACCTTCAAATTTAGCCTACCCTACCTTATTTGGTATTTTGATTTTGTCACTCTCCATCTAAATACAGTACATATACATGAAGAATCGTGACATGACAAGACATTCTATCCAGCCCGTTCGCGTGCTGGAATCGAGACGTTTGGATATAAAAATGACATAAATTACAATTACACTGCATGTCAATACTTACACACAACCAGGGGCGGATCCATTCCAATTGGGATGTAATTAGGGGAAGTCTCAAGCCTCGGCACCGAAGTTGGCTACCTTGTCTCATTTTACCCTGTGTACTTCGTGGATGAATGCGGTTAGCTAGGCCAAGGGTTAGGGTTAGGGTTAGTATTGGGAGACGACTAAGTGTAACATTCAGCTATACATACCCATTTTATGACCTTCAGAAAGACCGTTGAAGTGCCAGTGAAATTCGCCTTTCCCAAAACCAATAAAAAAAACCTTAGAAGCCTAGAAAACCACCCAGAAACCTTCATTAGAGTTTAACGAGAAAAAAGTAAAAATATTCTATGAACTTCAGTTATGAAAGCATAACACAGGCAGCCCAACTCTCAAATGCAGAGTCTGGTAACCCAAACCACGTGATCAAATGCAGAGAAGTTTGCTCGTCGTCCCAAGTTAAAAAAATAGTCGACCAAGCCAAAAAAGGCCAACCAAGGTAAAAAAACAAACAAACAAACAAACAAATACAAAAAGTTGACTAAGGTAAAAAAAGTCGTCAGCAAAAGAGAAACAAAAGTTGTCTGAAAAAAAGTCGATGGCCCTAAATAGGCTCCGTACTTTTGTGTAATGAATGCATTAGATTATTCTAGATACTTTTTTGATTGACAATTGAAAAAATAAAATATGGGTTAAGAATAGGAGTCCGCACGTAGTCCGCACACAGACCACAGTCCGCAGTCCGCAGTCCTCAGTCCTCAGTCCGCAGTCCACAGTCCGCAGTCCGCAGTCCGCAGTCCGCAGTCCGCAGTCCGCAGACCGCAGTCCGCAGTCCGCAGTCCTCAGTCCGCAGTCCGCAGTCCACAACCCCATTTTACCAACGGCCGTTATTAGCATGTGTTATTACTATCTGAAAAAATACATCAGTTCAGCAGTGGCAAGCAAAGGTAATGACACGTAGTAAACTCGAAAGAAAGAAGCTAGACACAGGAGAGAAAAGGTATGCCTGTTCACAGTGTTCACAGACGACTTAGAATCATTTAGGTTCGATTCCAGATTTAACCAAAAGCTACTAACTGATAGGAAATGATAGGGACAGAAACCGGGCATTTCGACTGAATCAAAAACATGTACCACCTGGACCGATAGCGGACGTCAAAGACATAGAACCTTAACTGTTCAGCTTCTTTGCCAGTGAATCGAACTAGTGTGTAATATCTTTTTAAAAAATATCTTTATTTAAGTAAACCACAGGCTTACTGTCCTATATAGGTGGGGGAGTCGTGGGGCTTGAATCTATATTAATTTCCCCTTCTAATTTGAAGGTAATTTAATATCATCATCTTTATCAAGCCTAGTGGCATCACACCAACTATAAAATAAACTATATAAAAAACCACTATATAAAATAAAATACATATGCCAAGATTTATATTTCCCTAATATTCTAAGATAAAAAGAAAGAAAGAAAGAATGAAAGAAAGAAAGAAGAAATAAAAAACAGCAAAACTTAATTATGTACTAGATATAAAGTTTAATAGTTTATATACATTTTTGGAGTATTTAATTAAGTCAAGTGAAGAACCAAAGTACAGTTAGAAGAAGAACAACCCTGGAATTCCAGAGGTTCTTTCGCTCTTCGGTTTCTGGTAGGAAACGAACGCCGCAGAGTGAGAATAAATAGTGTCTGAACCCCAGGGTAAACAAGAAGCCAGAAGAAGAAAAAGAAGAAGAGGAGGAAGAAGAGGAGGAGGAGGAAGAAGAAGAAGAAGAAGAAAAAGAAGACAGAGCAGACAGAGGGAATGATCATGGCTGCGCAAGACTAAGCGCTAAGCAAAGCGTATCAGGAAGGTAAATGACAAAGAGGATATCTCTTCAGTCAAAATGCAGGATACATAATGAATGGAAGAAACAATTGCACGGGCCTATTATCAGAATGTAAAATGCTTGCCCAAAACAATAAAAAACGTGTGGCGACACGATCGGATTGCGAGGCTGATCGTACACTGGGGCTTTTGCAAGTGGCAATTATTAGAACATTTGATAAGTGGTATGACTATGAACCGACCAAAACAGTAGACAACGAAAGGGTCAAGCTGTTGTGAAATACGAAAATTCAAACGATGTGCTGAGATGGAACATTGAAAATTTCATATATTGTTGTTTTAGAAAAGAAAACCATTACTTTATTGTTATATTCTAAACTTCATTACCACTCCGCTTCAACCTGCAATTAATAATCGCTCTTCATTCTATGCTGATGTGAATGGTTCTTCGAGTCCTTCAATTATAACTGGTGGTACCTTTCGTCCAGATCTTCTTTTCCATATACATTCCCTATTTTGAAGTTTTTGTAATCGGTCCATGCGCGTTTTAGAGCAGTTTCCCCAGGCGGTGCTGCAGTAATCAAAGTACGGCAGCACTAGTGAATTATAAACAGATTTCAATGTGTCAATATTATCAGTCATATTTCTTGTTTTATATAACATACGCTAGCCATTTGATACTTTAGAAATAATGTGAATGATATGGTCATCCCAAAGTATACAGTCGTCAATATATACTCCCAAAAGTTTGGTGCATTGCTTTCGTTCTATTGCCTTGTCATCCATAGTTAAGCCTATATAATTATTTTTTTCCAAATTTTGTCTAGATCCTAGTACCATATAATTAGTCTCCTTGGAGACAGCTTAATTTGTTTGTCTTTAACCAGTTACTCACATTTGCTAAATCATGAGTAGTCAACATTTCCTCGATATCTTTGGTTTGTCTGCTTGATGCTGTTATATAAGTATCATCCGCAAACATCTCTGGAAGTCGTTAATAGATAAGGAATAACAATGGCCCTAATATTGACCTCTGTGGAATCCAGCACACCCATTGTTCGACAACACGCCATTTACACTTGCACTTCCGAGTTCTCTGACTTAGGTATGATGCGAGTAACTGCAAGGGTCTTCCATTGATACCGTAGCATCTTAACTTTCATAATAAGATATTATGGTCTACGGTATCGAAGGCTTTTTTTTAGGTCTATGAACACATTTCCATTTAGACAGCTATTATCTATGTTTTTAGCCAAGTATCTATAGCAAAAAGGAGTGCAGTACATGTTGAATGAGCAGAGCGAAAACCTGATTGTGAGTCCGTTAAGATTTTTTGGTCTTTGAAAAAGTCTAGGAGCTGCATTTGCATTATTCTTTCTGCAAGTTTTGAAAATTGCAGGAAGAATAGAGATGGGTTTGTAATTTTCAGGGAGATTCCATTTATCTGACTTGTAAATAGGCGAGACTTCAGCTTTTTTCCAATCATCTGGGAAAATGCCAGTTTCGAGAATTTGGTTAATAATTTCGCAGATGGATTCCGAGATGTTTTTTAACTGTTTAAGCCAGACAAAATTTTACATACAGATTTTTCGGTGACAGAAGCAAAATGCGAAAATGGCATTTATTCATCTACATATTCTTCAGGAGCTGAATCCGTTTCTGGGATTTCAGATGCAAGTTTTGGACCCAGAGTACAAAAATATGAGTTCATTTGGTCAGCTATCCTGACAATTAGTGAATGTCTTTCCAGCATAAGATAGCTCATTAATTACGGTTGTACTGGATTTACGACCTAAGGCATTATGAATAACTTTCCATGTTTCCTTAATGTTACATTTAGGTATTTAGGTATTTAGGTATTTAGGTATTTTGATTTAGCTGCTTTAATGCTTACATTCACTACATTCCTTGTTTGTCTGATTCCCTCCAGAGATGATCCAAATTTAGTTTGACAGCTTTTTTTTTTTTAAGAAATCATGTGTTTTCATTTTTTGTTTTATCTCAGTAGTTAACCATGGAGTGTACTTACTCCGTACTTTTCTTTTTCTTAGTGGAGCGTGTTGGTTAACTACCTCTAGAAAAAGTGATTTCCATGTTTCCCACATCTCACTTGGATCATCCAGGAGGGTTGCAAAATATAATGGTGTTTCTTTCAAGTCTTTGATAAAGGCATTTGGATCAAGAGTTTTGAATTGCCTCTATTCTATTATCGTGGGTTCGCTTTTTGACGAATCATGCTTTCGGATGACGTATATCAAGCTGTGTTCAGAGATACCAGTATGTCAATAACTCCATGACAAAGTATTCTACTAGGTTCGTTAGTACTGAATTACATGGTCGATCAGCGTACGAGTCTTTGGAGATACTCTTGTTGCCTCTTTGATAATCTGTTCATATTGGTATGTCTCAAAAATAAGATTTAAACAATTGATGTTATAGTCGGAGTTTGTAGACAATAAGTTGCAATCAAAATCTCCTAATATAATACTTCTTTATGGTCTTTATCGAGAGTTACTAAATAATTTTCAAATTTATCAAAAACCTCTTTTTTTGAATCAGGTGGTCTATAACACGAAGTTATTAGAAAGGGCTTCATTTGAGGTTTTCTGATTTGGCTATAGTTAAGACTTCCAAATCTTCAGATTTGGGGTCGGATCTAACTATGTAATTTGAGAAAGTCTCAGAACTTAAAAGGCTATGCCACCACCATGTCTACTTCTGTCACGTCTTAGAAATCATATATCTAGACGCTCATTTCAGTAGTGGAAATGATATTGTCAAGCCTAGTTTCATTCAGTGCTAAAATATAAAATTTGGTATCTAGCATAAGGATTATTAGTTCATCATGATGCTTGGGTAAACTAGCTACATTTAGGGCTGCAATTTTGAGACCTTTAGGTAAGGTATTAGATAAACAATTATAGAACTTACTGTTGACTTGTTATTGTTCTCACTAATGTTAGGTACTTCCCCCATGTTGTGTCTTGCATTGTTTGGTGCCTTGGCCTGTGATTTGATTTTATCTTTTCAGAAAACCCATCAGTGTCGGGTCAGGGTTTCTTAAGTACTTGCATAAGTTCCTGCCCAATACAGTCCCCTATTCGGTTAAGGTGAATCCGAGATCGAGATTACAGGTTGTAGTTGTTCAAGAAATTTACACCCTAATAGAAAGTTATAGTGCTTAGAAAGGAAGTTATTCCGGGCGAAAAACCCTTGGAAATATTTTCGGAAAAATTAATTCCCGACCTCGCTGGGATTCGAACCCACGACCTTCGGATTTGTACTACCGATGCTCTACCAACTTTCCTTTATTTTTAGTCCATGTATTTCATAGTGCCAAGTGGTCCACATCTTCATATCATTGCATTTCAATTACCACGACCTAACATCTATTTCACCCCGGCCTTCTCCCAGTCTGACCTGTAGCTCAGCTGGTAGAGCGTCGGTAGTACAAATCCGAAGGTCGTGGGTTCGAATCCCAGCGATGTCGGAAATTAATTTTTCCGAATTTATTTCCAAGGGTCTTTCTACCGGAATAACCTCCTTTCTAAGTACTATAACTTTCCATTATTTCTGTCCATGTATTTCATAGTGCCACGTGGTCCACATATTCATATACTACACAATGTTAACTGCTGATTTACCCATGCAGACAAGTGCTGGTTCCCAGCTAATCGAAAATGAGTATGAATTATGATATCAGTAAACATGATTACTTTACTACACAATGTTAACTGCTGATTTACCAGACGAGTGTTGGTTCCCAGCTAATTGAAAATGTATGACGCCAGGACACAGAAGCTGTTTTCCACAAAAAGACCCCTAGCTCTTTAGCGTATATCTGATTTGGCCTCGATGATGATGGATAAAGGACCAAAAGCAACGGGATCAACTTTGGCGTCACTTTCATTTCTGAAAATTTCCTCTGGAAATCTTTCCGCAAAACCACCATGTGTTATGCTACGCTTTGTAGAAATTGATAAAACTATTGGTATCGTCCGAATAATTAAATTGGTTTTGAGAGTTGTCA
>WUAP02195440.1:0-21556 GCA_015163945.2 Stichodactyla helianthus | reverse complement strand
GAAAATCGCAATTTTTATTATCTTCTCACGGGTATATGACAAAACCATTTTAACAAGCTATTATTGGAGCAGTGTTTAATCTTAAAATAGCAGAATATTTAATCAATTCGGACTTTCGAAAATTCGGGCGTTTTCGTCCAAGTGCTCCTTTAAATTTTCAACATCGTGCAGATTAGAACAATGGAACGGTGATATTTTAATATTCAACAGCTTATCTGAACGCTGTAACATGTACATGAATGTACAGAGGTGCAAGTCATAGTATCAGCTCCAAACAAGCTTCAAATATGTTTTCAAATAATTAAGTTTTCAAAACAATAGAGTCCAGGGTGCACGTTTGGGCTGTCGTGACTTGACTATGGTTGGCTGAATACGTCTAATATCTACGGTTGTCGTGCCACTGCAGAGTGTAGAAGATCGTTAAATCTTGTGAGGAATCTGTAGGCAAGAGTAGGGCTGTAGAATGGTCATAGTTACAGTACATGTGCATGCCATCCATCAGTTGGAATTATTCAAATCTGTTCGGTTTCAGTCGACCACTCCACGAGAACAACGAGAACATTCTTATTCCTTGGTGGCACGTATTAAAACAGCATGCATTTTCACATTGCCGTAGGGTGAATTTTCTTTTCATACAGAGCTATAACATTAACTAAACAATCTTCAGCCAGCACTCAAAAAAATCATTACACATTCCGTGCATTGCAGCGTTCAGATAAGCTGTTGAATATTAAAATATAACCGTTCTATTGTTCTAATCTGCGCGATGTTGAAAATGTTCGTTAAAGCAAAAAGGTCTATAGATGATTTGACTCCGACGACTTTCGTGACTGGTCATATATGCTGCAAGATTACGTAGATAACGTTTCGCTTTTCCGAAATTCAACGAAAGACTGGAAACGAACTCCTGCCGCACAGAATTGTGGGGTTTTATTTGGGAACAAGATTACAGAGTGCGACTATCTTGCATTGGATTCTGGGATAGATTTCGTGCCCAGTCTTTCTTTCAACTTTGGAAAGACCAGTTGAGTTATTACTGCGTCTGATCAGATTTGGGTCAGACGCCATTTTGAATATTGCACTTAAGGACGTTCACGGGCATTGTTTCTGCGCATGTTCGAGCTCTTTAGAATGCGCGAGGAACGCCTGGATGATTTTCTTTATATATGAAAAGCGATCAAATTCAAAATGGCGGCACATGCAATTTTCAAAGTTTAAAGCATGATATTTCAAAAACGAAAACGGTGACACCCCCTTTTCTTCTTCTAATTGAAAGTAAGCTTTCATAAAGATCTACAAAATATGTCAATATGAAAAAAATGACATGACATGGGAAAGAAGGACAGCAATTTTTCCACAAAATTAGACCCGTTCACGAGATCGAAGGCCACATATTTTCACAGCGACGCACGCTTTTAAACATCTATAAATTCCTTTTCTGACCTTTTGTCCTAAGAACTCTCACTTAAATTTGCCCGGAAAAAGCATCTGCAAAGTTACATAATATTTGAGCAGCCTTTTCTTTTTGTTTGAAAGTCTTAATCAATACAACATGCTAATGATAAAATCCGCTCTATTTTCTTTCAAACTGCCGCTTTTTTTCGGGTTATTGCTAGTTGAACCTAAGCTTAGCTTTGAAATTCTTTATCTGGTAGTTATCATAAATTACCGTTTTTAATGAGTTTAAATCTGCCATTAAGGAGTTAATTTTGCAGCTCACTGCTGCTCGTTTTTTAAATACTACATAAGTTTTGACTTGATTTTTAATCTAAATTTTATAGTTGTATAAATAATTTATTTTTCTTAAATTCTGATCTTTTTATTTTAAATGTATTTCTTATTTGATTTTTTAGACTACTTATAATTAGGTCATTCGGAGATATTAGCATGTATATGCTATTATAAATTCGAATTTAAATAAAGTGTATTGTATTGTATTGTATTGTATTGTATTGTATTGTATTGTATTGTATTGTATTGTATTGGTGACCACCATTTTTTATTTTATTTTTGAAACTTTTATATGTTGAAAGTAACTTTGTGCCAAGTATCAGGAAATTGACATCACAACATCAGTTGCCCGCGAACGTCAGGTTAATTGAATTATAATTCTCTCCGCCCTCTCACCCCTAAGGGTTTGGCTCATCTGGGAAAATATCAATAGGCGGAAACATGTTTTTGCATGGTTAATGTTGATAAACTTTTCACAGGGAGCCCAAATAAGGCAGAATAACTCATCTTGCCACCCCTACAACAAATTGAACTTTATCTGTTAAATAACCACATATTTCAACTATTCATAGGCTTTTATTGTTTATCCTTGCGAAGAATAGTTACAATTATTATTATTAACTACATTTTGCCATTTAATCATCTTAAACCTTTTAGTTTTTGAATTAGTTTTAATTATTAACAACTTATGCCGTCAATTTAACATATTCCTTGGACGTGATGAGTAGCTCTTCATTTAGCTGGATTATCTACGTACTTTTTGACCGCAGCTAAAGTCACGCACACAGCCACCCATGCCGTCTGGGTGATAGCACCTGCGACAAGGGGCGCCTATGATGGTGGGTTTGGGTTCTCTCTTAACTGCTCCACCAAACTGTCTCCTGCCCATAATTGCTTCACTGCCAGGCATAGCCATACAAATGGCTACCAACAGAACCAAGACACAAAACGACCTCATTTCCTTAAGAGGGGGGAAAAAGGTAAAAAAAAAAACTTGAAAATTGCTGCCTGATGTTAATAATTAAAGCCGGTGCTCACAGGTGTGTGGAAGACAGGAAAGATCCGGCCTAAAATTGAACTCTAAGAAACTCGAAACTTTCTTGTGTGTGCTTGATTGGGTTGCATTAATAAGTGGATATTCTCTATAAAAAAAGATTTCGGTGTTTCTTACTTCAAGTATTAAATAATACCTAGATCGATTTGGTCAGGTCGAATCTTTGTTTCAGACTAGCTGGTATATTAAATTTAAACTTGCGTCTGCACAGTCATTGGTTCAATTGCATCATGTAGATTTTACTTGAATACGACATACGAAACCCATACGATACGATATGACACTGGCCTGATATTGGAAAACACAAGTAAAAAGGATCGTAAATGTAAGAAGTCTGCAAACGAGTGTTTTATCCCGAGCTCCAATGCACGGAAGTTCTTGATGGAATTTTCCTAACGTAGTTAATCTTTTCTTTTAAATGATCCACAAAATAATTACCACACCTTGGCATAATGGAAACTTACATATCCAAGCACTTCCCTTTATTATGTGTGGGAAGGGAGCACGTATTGTTATGTAGCAAAACCTAAATTCGCATTGGTTACAACATGAAACTGAACAGACAGTTGAAAACACAGGGCGAAAATTTATAAGGAAAATGAGAACAAGGCATTTCTTGATTGACAGCCCTTCCCGGCTGCAAGATATTGGGACGAGATACAACAGCCTTCAAGCCATTAGTAGAACAAACTCTACTGAGACGTTAAGATGAAAGCCGGAGTGTTACCAGAGGTTGGTAGGGGAGGTCTCCCGGTTCAACAGTCTGGTTTTAAATACTAATTATTTACTCATGATTGTAAGCTGCGCGGCTGCCTATGCAGTCTGTAAAAATTCACATTAACCATTGTAAAGCGCCTTTGATTATATTCACATAGAAAAGGCGCTATATAAATCATAAATCATTATCATTATCATTGGTCAGGAGGCTGAGCGTTTGGCGATGTTTTCTGTGTAACTTTTGTTCTTTTTGTACAAGGGAACGCACAGTAGAGTTAGTTATTTTTATGCATTAGAATGGAGTACTAATACATTGCAAATGCCGTCCCTACCTGTCCCTATAAGTTGAGCTAAATAGAAAACCAGAAAAAGGAAAGATTGATTCTGGTTCAAAGACAGGGACAGAAGCTGTTCTCACCTCGAGAACTAAAGAAGAAAATATACCAGAAAATACTTATACCATGAACTCACCTGGCTGATAAACGATCAAAATTTTGCGGTTTTCTTTAAAGTAAGAACAGTGGTTGGTAAGCAATCCTACACAAACTACAAACACCACAGTCTAGTGCAAGTACTCATACTGCAGATAAGTCAGGCTTTGATTGGTCGATTCCATTCATATCACGTGATTACAAGTCCCGTATGGAGATCCATCCACATTGACATCTTATATATCATTTGCATACAGACGACCAAGTGTGATCACCTCCATTAGTCTCTAATAACTGGTTTATACTTAAAGACCAGAAGGGCGAGTCACCCTTTTTTAGTGACATTGACAGACAGATGGCAGTTTTCTTGATCTCGTAATTTTTCAGTAATAGGTTGTAGTTTTACTGCGATTCTCAATATTCTGCGGACTCGGTAGTTTATATACGAGCTGCCCGTTGGAATTTGGTTTTTCACTGCCGCTAGTCAAAAATATAAAAGCTACTGAATGATTATTTTTGATTAACGGCAGCGAAAAACCAATTTCACAACAAGCCGTTAACGGGTCTGAGTTCGCAGAATATTGAGAATCGCAGTAATGCTATCTATAACTGTAACCGAGGTAAAAGAAATTTTGTATTTTAATTTACATAGCCTATGTACAGCCGCGTCTCACACCCTTCCTTTCCCTTTCTTGTAAGGGTTTTCTTTAGTTAGAGACTTCAATTTAATTTTTCTGCCACATCAATTTAAGTGCTGAACGTGTCTTCAGACGGATGTCTCATTTGGAAACTATTGATCATAAGCAGATCGTACTTACAGACCAGAAGAGTAGATTGCTAGCGGCAAACTCAGATCACCTCCCTTCATTAGTCTCTATAGTAACTTGTTCACTTCTTGTATTAATTAACAATTTGTATTAATGAGATGCAAAAGTCGAACACATCGACCATCGTAGTTTTAGCTATTTTAATTTTATAACTAGTACAGTAGGTTTTTCACTGAAGTTCTTATTTATTTGTTTGAGGTCCTTTTTGAAAATCATTTTTATGAAAAATTCTTCTCAACAAAGATTATTGTCATTATTATTATTATTCATTATTAATGTAATTTATGACAATGGAGCCCCGAGATTGGAATAAATTAATATTTTGCCGGCACGTAGCATCACGCACGTGCGGTTCTAGCGTGGGGTCCTTAGGGATGTAGTAGTAGTAGTATATAATTGATTTTGTATGATACCTATTACGATTTCTACTGACTCCACGTTTTTTCCACGTTTTCCGGGTACAATCCATGGGATACGTATTTATGATTCGTTATCATTTTATTACCATTTGACCTTTTTCTATTGTGTTTGACGCAAGGTGCAAGCCCCGAGTGGCGGTTAATGGGTTCTGATTTGAATACAAAGTGTTATTTTCAATTCATATGATTCAACAAGGTCCTATTTGATTTTACGCAAGGTGCAAGGCCCCCCGAGCGGGTGTTGGTGCTTCCGTGCAGCTTCATATGTGATTGTTGCTTGTCCTATAATTACTGGTGTATTCTATGAATTCTGCGTTTATTCTTGTTTTGCAGATATGTTTTCCAGTGATGTCTGGTCCTCCAGTTTCCCGAGTGATCCCGTGATCGAGCGTTTAAGGGAGAATCTCTAGTCTACTCTCCTAGCTGCACAAGCTTCTTGTCCCAACCAGCTTTATCTCTGCCTATCCAAGAGATGGTAATTGTTTGCCCGAGATGTCCTTCATTTGCAGCCCTGTTTTCCTGTTTCACCTCAGATCTGTGCTTTGTTTGTTGAAGAAGTATTCAAGAAGTCTTTTAGTCCAATGTAACTGATATTTCGCAATATTTCGCAATATAGTACCCATTCATCAAGGTCCGGAGGAGCCCCCCTCCTGGCAGTAGTCCTTTCCGGTGTTCCTCAAAGAAATGTTCCACGATATGGCAGATGTAAATCAGCTACTTCAAAAGATCGTTATGTGAAGGACTCTTTACCCTCTAGACTAGATGTTTCTAGATCTTTGCTTCTCTAGCTCTAGCCCTACCTTTAGTTGCGTTTTTCTAGTGTGGGCTTGGCTGACCGACCTGCCCAAGCGTCAGAGTGTTGTTGTATTCATTAGCGGAGTGAAGTCAAAATATGTAATTTGTGACAATCGAGCCCAGAGATTGGGATAAATTAATATTTTGCCGGCACGTAGCATCACGCACGTGCGGTTCTAGCGTGGGGTCCTTAGGGATGTAGTAGTAGTAGTATATAATTGGGGTAACTGAGTAAGATTGCCGTCTACGGTCAGCTTCGCCGCTTCGCGTTTATCGTTCTGAATTAGCTTTACTCATCATGAATGAAGCCAAAGTCTAACAGTGTATTAGAGCCACGCTTCGCCGCTTCTTCGCGTTTATCGTGTCTATAATTCTATTCATTACTTATATAACTGTTATGCGTTTAGAACTTGTGTTTGTAACCTTAAAACCCCAAAGGTGCATCTTAGCATGGTCTGGGGTACACGTTCCCAATTTTTCCACATAGTGTTTTTTTCTGGGTTTTCGTGTCCGGCTTCGATGCTTATAAGTTTTACATGTACTGTACATACGAATGCAATAAAGAGTGTGGGCTTGGCTGACCGACCTGCCCAAGAGTCAGTGTTGTTGTATTCATTAGCGGAGTGAAGTCAAAATTTGTTATTTTCGAAACACTCGCCATCCTAGCCTCGAAAACCCAGAGGGTAAAAATCTGTCGCTCGTTGCGATAGCAACTAAGAATTTTACACTTGGGTTGAACACTCGCTTGAAGCACTACTGAAAAGTGATGGATTTCTTTCAAAGTGTTGATCACTGTGTCTGCAGTTTTTAATTCAGCTAGATTAGAAACTTCCGAACAACGATCACTTAACGATTGTGTTTTCTAATAGGAGATTGATTAGGCTATCGTATGACCTTCCCATTCCAGCCTTGATCGAAAGTCCACGCGGTGCATGTTTCTTCTTCTTATGCCATAGGAAAATACACGTGACAACATAATGGTGGGGATGATTTATTGACAGGGATGTGATCATGCTATTTGTTTAATCTAGATTTTTGATACTAGGCAAATCAATTTCTAACATTGCTGATAAGTAAAGCGGTTAAGGATGAGAGCTTATATAGCAAGAATTAATAAATAATGCTAAATACATGAATAACTGATGTCTTCAGAATTCAGCGAAATATCAATTGAGACAAATGGTCCATCATTCATCCATTTTTATAACAAGTTTTAATTTGGAGTGATATTTTTTCTTGGAATTCGTTTTTTTTGTATTCCTCGTAACTTTTCGTTGTACAGCTGGCTTTCATTGTCAGAAAATTCCTCGACTGCTTGAATAATCGGGTCATTTTTCAACGCCGAGTTAAGCGCGTGTTTTGCAGGGCCTGGAAGTTTGTATGCGGGTTTTTCAAATGGGTCCTGTAGGGCTTGCTTATCAGAATACCCATAAGAATTTGAAGGTTGTAAAGCAAAACTTGTGTAAGGGCCGGAATAAATATTGGGAGTAAACGTTGAATATTCTTTAGGATTAGACGCGAACTCTTGTGCTAGATTTGTGTCGTACTGTTCATCGTATTGATAACTTTTTGTTTTATAAGAATTTCCTTCCCCGACATACCAGTTAGTGCTTTCTTTCTGCCTCGGTTCTGTGAAGTCAAAAAACCCATTATAACCCTCACTTTCCACTTGTTTCCTATTTTCTTTATCCCTGAGCAGATTTCCATTGAAATCCTCATGAGTCTCGCTATCAAAACCATCATCTTTACCATCCTGATGATCACTCTCTTTAAGTATTTCCTCGTGATGACGACCGAAGTGAGATTTAAGATTCCTTCCTCTTAAAGCTTTAAGCAAAAGCTTAACTCCCTTGACCAGTTTTGCTAGCTTGATTTTAGAAGGTGGCTTATTATTCTGTGCAGCACCAACACTAGATTTGGTTGTTGGATTGGAGTTAATGACGGAGAATGTTTGCTGACTGACAGCCTTCATTCCAGTCGTACTCGCTGGCTCCAAGATTCTTCCACCTGCAAACTGCGTGATTTTTTGTATATCTTTATTTTTGCTAACTTTTCCTTCATCAAGTGAATTTACAATTTTCCCTGAAGTCGCTGCTTCACTGAATTCAACAACGTGTGGCTTTGTTGAAAGAGAGTTTTTAGAAGCACTTTCCTCTGTAATGAATTCCGCAGAAGACGTTCCTACTTTCTTATCATTTTCGATCTCTAGTTTTCCTTGTTTTAGCATCTTTTGAAGAGCAAGTAACATACTTTGAAGGCTTTTTCCTTCTGTGTATTTATTAATCAATTCTATAGACGGATCATCAGATGGTGCCGGCATTGGCTTGTTCGTGGGAGATAATAAACGGCTGTCTTGAGTAGCGTCTTTCTCTTTTTCCTTATCAGTAGGAACTGATTTGACAGTGTCATCTTCTTCGCCTTCATTGTCCTGGATATCACTCACAAGGTTTTCAATCTTGTACCCATATTTCTGTGCATTGCTCAACTGTTGTTCAAGCATCTCTAATAGATCGTTATCAAGTACATTGGTTTGGGGATCCTTGGTTTTTCCCATTTCGTCATGTTTTGCCCCAATCACAAAATCTTCGTCCTCAGGTTCGGTCTGCTCCATCTTTTTCTTCTTTTTCTTACGGCGATGGCGTGTTTGAATTTTCCTGTCATTTTTGTTATGCTCTAAAAAGCCTTGAACTAACACGCTAAGTAGTTTAGCAGATTTCTCATCCAGTGTACCAACAGTTTGTACTTTAGCAGCTTGTTCGTCTTTCCCAGGAATTTTTATGTTATTACCAGTTATTTTCATGTCTTTTGCTGGTATTAGGGGTTGATTGCCTGGCTGTACTAATGTGGCTTTAGTGGTAGGCCGTGCTTTAATCATATTTAAAATTACACTAACATCCTTTCCTTGATATAGTTTTTCTTTCTTCTTCTCCTTGAGGACCTCACTGTTGATTCTCCCTCCAAGAGTAACATCCTGAATGTTGTTGAAAGTCGTGATTGGTTTTAATGCTACAGTATACAAACTCTGATTGCTTGCCTGACGTCTAAGTGCATTAGCAATGGAGTTTGCAGCTTTGGAAGCAGTTTGAGGTGCTAACTTTACCGTTGCACTTGGCTCTTTAGCTCTCGGGGTGTCCAAAGGTGTATGGATGTTAATTTCTTCCGGTGCTTTTTTAAAAGCAATGATCGTTGTGTTAGATGTACTGATTTTGTTACTCTGGGTAGAATTATCTTTCTCGTTGATTACATTTATGACTGGTTCCTGGCTTACGACTTCAAATCCATAAATTCCTTTAGCAGAGTTGTCTGGTTTCCGTGTTGGCTCGTCATTAAATGGCATCTTCAACGCGCCACTTTGTAATTCCTCAAACAGGTTCCTCCTTGGTAGTTTCTTGCTTATACCACGGTCACTAAACTTGCCAGATTTTTCTGCTTTTTCAATCAGCATGTTAAAGGAATCCTCTATGTCTTTGAGTTGTTTATCGATCTTTAATCTCTCTTTTCTTTGTTCAACATTGTTTCTTGTCTCAGCTTGGACGTCCTGTGCAACCTTGCCTCTTAGCTTCAGTGCAACCAAACTTGGGTGTTTGATGGCCGCTTGTCTTTCCATTGCTTCGGTTGTTTCTATTGCCTTATTGATTTTATCTTGTAAAACCTGTACATCCTTTGGTTGCACACTATCAGACCCATCTACATGTACAGTATTCCCTTCTTGTTGTTTACTAGTCTTCTTTCCAGCGTGTTGCCGTTTCCCTCCTCCTTCAGTTCGATCAATCTTTGACGTTATCAAAGTCAGAGCATCACTGATTGCCTGTAGAGCAGATACCTTTGTTCTCAATATACCAATAGCCTTCTCATCGGCGTTTTTATCACCATTTTTGGCCTGATTTTCCAAATGTTCCTGTTCAGGTTTAAGGTATTTGTCATAAAACATATTCCCCATGACTTTGCCACCTAGTTTGGCCGTCGGGTCCATCACTTTACTTAAGTCCTTCACAGTTGTTTCTGACGTGGTTATTGGAGAAGGTTTTTGCGTTGTGGCTGTTGTGGATGACAGCTTGCCACTGCCTTTTGTGTCAAAGTTTTCTCTATTTCCATTAGTACCAAACGCTTCACTTTGTGCAGTAAAATAATTACTATTTGACGAGGCACTGGTTGGTTTTGAAGTACTTGTTTGCTTTGAGCCCTGAGTAGCTTGTTGAGAGACGATCGGCGGGGTCGCTTGGCTGGTCTTGTTTTTATTCATATATTCATTAATAATCTTTATTGCATCTGGAGAATGTGCTAAGTGTTGCAACTCATCCCGAGTCAAATCCAGTTGTTTTGCTATACTCTGATTGTTCTTTGGACCTTTGGATCCATGAGGTTCATTGACAGCTGTTGCCATATCAATGCCTTCCATAGCATCAATTCCAATTTTCATTAGGTTCTTACTATGCAGGATCTTCTCCAGAAGGGCGATATTTTGTTGTACGCCTCCCTTTGCACCATCTTGAGGAACACTAAGTTTTTCTTTTGGGTGTGGAGGGGGACCGACATCGTGAGGAACCCTTAACTGTTCCCCTGTAGTGGTGTCACCTTTGTTTTTCTGGCTTTCCATGTATTCCTTCAGCAATCCATCCAGTGAAGACTCTGGATTCTGATTGGGTTGTTGAGGTGAAGGAGTGTTTGGTGGGGCAGCTTGTAGTAAATGTGGTGTACTGTGGTACTCATTGAATTGTGAATCGTGGTTTACAAATGGAATGGTTTTTGTGGAATCTGGTGCCATTCCTTGGTCTGAGTTCAAGAAAAAGAAAAAACAAAACATAGTGACAAAATTGCATGATTTATATCGTTATTGTTGTGTAGCACATAAAGGTTTCAAGGTAGTTTTCATTCGTTTGGTACTTTGAATGGCGGCGACCTAACTATTGTGTTAATACAAAATTTTAGCTTTAAAAGCAGTTTTAGTTTAATCAAACTAATTCACATAAGACCCCTTCATGCCAAGTGTTCGGACACTTGAGATTTTTATACATGGTTGAAAACTACCTTAATAATTTACTTGATTTGCGGAATCTGTGTTTTGTTTACAATTTAGGTATAGATAGGGTGTATATACCTTGTTCAACTCTGGGTTGACAACGATAGCTGATCACGGCGTATTTATCAACATCAGGACAATGTTGTGCGTTTCCTTCTATCATGTGTCCATCATCTGCTCGTACGATGCATCCATTTTGTCCATGACAAATACTTCGAACTTTTTCCAAAGTGCTGTTTGAATTGTCACATTTCCCCAGTCGGGATGGTCTACCGAGAGTCGTGGCACAAGTGGCTGGTGACATTCTGCCCCATATTGCAGACAGTATATTTAGTTTCCATCCTTCTCCACAATTCAAATTTGTAGTTTCTCCGTCACAGAGTACAAACTTCCTTTCCACTGGTATGCACGTGTAGTTGACAATAAGGTATTTATTGACTCCCGGACAGTGAGTAGTACCCGGGGCTTGTAATACCGTATGCCTAGCGGGGATTTCGCAAAACACTTTATCATCACATAGTTTCTTTAATAAAGGCGTAGTAGATGAATCAGAGCCACAGCTTGTAGTGGGGTCACCGTCCTCTGAGGGACATATTTTATCAGTAAGTCTTCCCCAGAATGTGTCCATGATGGCGATAGTCGATCCTGGTGAAACGCATTCTAAGGATTTATTCTGACCTGCACAGAACAGAACTTGTTTCTCTGAAACAAAAACATCTCAGTGGTTAATTAATAAGAGAGACATGGTTGATAGTAGCATAGTGAGTAGCTTTATCATTGGAATACCTGTTGTTAGGTCTATTTCACTGCGAGGTCGAATCCCTGTCTGCACCACATCATGACGACTGGCAAGCAATTCTGTAAAGACAACAATAAGTATCTGTTTAAAACTGATAAAGAATGGATGGATGGATGGATGGATGGATGGATGAATGGATTGGTGGATGGATGGATGGATGGATGAGAAGTGTAAACTGGAAAAAACTGGAGGGACAGAAAGAAAGAAAAAAATGAAATAATGAAAAGTATAATAAAGCATTGTGTCACACGACAGTCACACGACAGTGAAAATCGAGCAATGAAACCTAAAACGATTTTTGAAATAGGTCTGAACGAAGGGTGATATCTTTGAAGGAAGCAAATCGCGTTGATATTTTAGGGATTTTAAAATCATTCGGAGGTTTCCCAAACAACAACAACAACAAAAAAATCCCCACATATTTTTTTGGTTTAATCAATGATTATAAACCCAGGGGTTTTACTATCCCACAAGATCAACGATCGCAGATATTCTTCTTTGAGTGTGGTTTTACGCCATTCCGTGCATGTTTTGTAAGATAGTTTTATTAATCACTTATTTCTATCGTCTTATTTTTGTTTTCACTAAAAGTGTCAGTACTTTGAATAACAAAATAAATGTGTTTAAGAAACTGAAATACTTGCCCTGATAGACTGGTAATCCAGCAGTAAACGATGACCTCAACAACAGAGTCATCAACCAAAAATACAAAGATTTGGTCATTTTTCATCACTTTTGGGCTGACGCTGGCCGGTTTAAGTCAGGTATTCGATTCCTTGACATTCTTCTGAAGAACTACGTTTTCTCGATAAAAGGATATATAAACTATATATTCAACGATTATAATTCATAAAACTGAACCAAGTTTTAAGATTGTATGTTTGGAGTTAACGATTCTTGAGACAGGTACCAAAACTGCCTCAATTACCTCATAAATAATTCATGAGATAACTAGTTCTCCGAACTCTTCCATCGCCTTAAGAAATGATGTTTTATTCTTTCCGGAAGAAATTTTTTGGTGCAAGGTTTGTGTTTAAAATATTCTTTAGATTTTTTTGTTGATTGCTCAGCGGAATCCCCGACGATGGGATGCGCGCACATTATGATACCAAAATCATAACTTTAATACAATTACAACATGTATCTCAATGTTCTTTTCATTTTCTAATTTTGAAAATTGTATTAGCAAATAAATGGATGCGGTAAAGTCATTTTGCTCAATCCTTAACATCTCTTCGTTCAAATCATTTCTTCCAATTCTTACAGCAAACCCGGAGCTAGTGAAAAATTCGCGACTCACGATCCAATGATTCGCATGCATCAATTAACCAATCAGAGCACAAGATATCATGATGGAATTACACGATTAGCCTATCAAACTCAGTTACGCAAAAGCGTATATATCAAATTCGTGCTTTATTAACCAATGGCTTCTGATTTCTTGTCGTTCTCATTGTGTATATTTACATGATTACAGTAGTCGCTACCATAAGGCGATTTCTAATTGATAGATATCATCAGGGGCGGATCCAGGAGAAGGGTTGAGGGGGTTGCAACCCACCTCCCCTCCCCCCCCATGAGAATTTGTTTTTTTTTCTTAAATACAATGATTCATGGGAGCGAGGTTCAGGCAAAGCCATCATACAACCCCCTGATCATTCTTTGAGTGTGGCTAGCTATCACTGTTACAAAAGACAATTAATAAACAATTTTGAACTGTTACTACTTCCCAAAAAGACGTGCAATTCCCTATAGCGATATAGTCTTGGCTGAGGTGCTGACATCTTACGGTCAACTATAGGTGCTTCATGACTGAAAGTCAAACTTGAACCTCTTTTAACTTTTCGAAAAACGCACAAGGCTCAACTCAAAGTGTTCAGCTACAAAATGTTCACAACAAACCAAAAAGATTCACCAAAAATGACCTAATGAAACTAGAAAAACCGGTTTATCTGGCTGGAGTGTGTGACGTCATCAAGGTTGATTCCCTGCGCCTGCGTTCCCAACCCCAAGACTGCGTACATTAGGTGACTGCGCTCGATGGTTTTGCTGAGTATTGCGCAATACAGGTACATTTCTTTCATCCTGATTAGCATTCAAATGGATATTACGTGTTGCAGCATAGTTAATGCGATTCCTTAACCCTTTGATGGCTGAAGGTTTGGTCTTTCTACCATCTAGTCTGTATAGTGTATTTTTTATTTTCATCTTCAAATCACGAGCAACTTTGATGTTACTTCTGGGGTTATCTTTGACCTCTGGCTTACCAAGTTTGACTAGTGATTGTGATTTACGGTCAGCGGTCTTCCTCGGGATGGATGTCTTGCGGGTTCCGGTAACTGTTTTGTTTTTAATGTTTTGAATTCCTTCAATAATCATTCTTTCGATAGTTTGTGCCTGTTCATCGGTTAAACCATTTTCTATTAACGATTCATCGCCTCCTTGTGCTTCTGCTGATGCTTTGATCAAATTATTGATTTTTTCCAGTGCCTTCAGTCCACCCATCCCCAGTCTCCCTATATTCAGGTCTTCTTTGCCCTCAGAGGGGTTTTGAACCATGTTCTTTGGGTCCCCGTCCAGCTGTTTCAGAGCTTTAGCTACACTCTCTTTAGTATTCAGCTGTTCTGACTGATCGTCATGTTTGGCTGGTTCTTCTTCCTGTTTAACCGGTTTTTCCTGTTGTTCTGTGGAGTCTGGCTGTTTGACCTCGTAGTCATCCTCGGTTTCTAGAAAGAAAGCCACAAATAATTTATTCTGGTTGAACTAGTCTTTGCGTCTTTACCAATCTACGCCGGTATCTAGACAGCACTACAGGAAAGTGAGAATAATTACACCTTATCGTCATGTTCACCGTGTCTGACATGCTGCTGCTAAGTCGATTGCCGTTGCAATAACCGACATGGCTTCCTCATATCACGTCTCAAATCAGATTTTTAAAACTACTGAGTTATCTGTACTGAGATTTTTGTCTAAAGTTTGTGAAATTGTTAATACTATTTATAAATGTTTTCCGCCGACAAACCTTAATTACTATCTGTAGCGGGGGACATACTACTTACCAATGTTGGGGTGCGGCTTACAGCTGTAGTTGATAATAAGATATTTCCGTACACCTGGGCAGTTTTCTGCGCCATTTTGAACCTGATCATACGACGCATGCACATCACAGCGAGTCAATCCATCACATGATTTTTTTACGATCCCAAGACTCTCAGGGGCCCCGGTGCATGTCGTTTGCCCGTTCTCCGCTGGACAAACCACAGTTGATTGCCGTCCCCAGAATACTGAGTTCACTCCAATCTTCCAAGTGGCAGGACAGGTAAGCGTTGAGTTCTCAGAATTACAAAGCACAACTTCTTTGGCATCTGGTACGCATGTGTAGTTTATGATAAGGTATTTATTAACACCTGGACAATGGCTGGTTTTCGGGTTTTGCAGGAGTGCATGTCTTGCTTCTAATTCGCAGGATTCTTTACCTTCACATTTCGCTTTCACGATACCGAGTGTTTCTGGAGCTGTGTCGCAGTTTAACACAGTATCACCATCATCAGACGGACAGATGTCCGCTGATCTGCGACCCCAAAACACATTTGTAATGGCAATATTAGACCCAGGATACGCGCAGCTTAAAGGCTTCTTTTGTTTAGTACACACAGTCACATCTTTCTCTGTAAAAAAAAGAGGGAGGGGAGAGTGAGTCAAATTGTTCAAATACACCTGTCTTGCATCTTTTATTATACCTACCCGCTTCAAGATCAATCTGACTCAGTCCTGTTCCTCCTTCACTGTTGGGAATCGATTCTTAAAACAAGTCAAACGTAAGCGTCAAACACAAGGGTGATTCTGGTGGGGTACAGTACACTCTTATAATAAGTTACCTATAATAAGTTCTTTCAATTTGGATATTCTGATTGGCTGTGATTGCACCCATAAAATCTAAACGAGTTACGGGAAACAATAAATTGATCCTCGGAGCCTCGATCCAGATGTTATTATGTTCGATCATTCAACCAAAATGTCCAAGGTGCATGGGCTGCCTGTGGTTGGCGCCAGTTCACAAGCCTCGAAAAATATATCAATTTGTATCGGAACACTCAACATTAGAATATAAATTAATTTGTCTGTTACAAAGAATTTATGTTCTACTTTGACAAATACGATATTAGTTTAAGAATAATCCTGCAGCAACGGAGATAAATATTTTTGTTTGGTTCCACGTGAAAACAACAGGCAAACAAAGAAGAAAGCGTGTATCAAGATCCCAATAATCCAGCTTACCTTGACTGAATACCAAATGAACCAACACAACACCCCATAAACACAGAATAACCTTGGACGCCATTGAGAAGCTCCTTTTGAATTACCAATGTTAGTCATATACAATATACCTTAAAGAGAAGGACAGTCAATTGAAGAACATATATACATCACATCCTATGAATAGACAGGTACACAAGCACAGGAACCCTAACATTGTCAACAGGTACTCTTAAGGCCCGTTTACACTAGCAATTTTGTCGCGCAACGTGAGCTGCGATTTTATGGTGATTTTAAAGCGACAGATCGCGCACAAGTTGCCATTAATTAAAAAATGCTCAAAATTTCGTGCAAAAACGCGCGATTTGGTTTGCGCCGGATAAATTCGCCACTGAAATCGCCGCTCAAGTCGCGCGACAAAACACTCTCAACCCCATAGCCCTGTTGTTCTTACTGCGCATGCTCGTGACGAACTGCCAGAGACTCTGGGAAACCCCTCTTCGCGGTAGGCACAATTCTGACTACCTGGTATGTAATGCGCATGCTCGAATTTGAATTATAGTTAGAGCGCGCTCTCCCTAAATCAAGGGTTTTTCATTTTACTCCCGAAAAAAACCGTTTTTATTGCTTTACAGCTAAACTACCATTTTACAGACTCTCAAGGTAATTGATATCCTTTATTCCAAGGCTCGTTATTCCTAGTGCGGTTTTTTAACAAATTATTGCGCGAAATATTCTAACCAATCACAGCTCTTAAAAATGTAGGATCTTCGTCAAGAATGACAGGGGTCTGAGGTTGAGAGTGGCGACAAAATTGCTAGTGTAAATAGCTCAACACAGGAAACCCATTCCATCATTATAGGTATACTAAGACAGGGAACCCATTACATCTTGGTTAATGTGACGTGACGTACAATAAATGACAAATATTTGGACATTCGCTAATCAGTAGAATCAAATGTTTTTATCACCATTTTCGGGTTTTATTAAAGCTAGTCAAAATAACGAAGGTTCAAGGTGTGAACTGAGACATGTCGAGATATGAAACACAAAATAGAAGAGTATGAGGCTTGTAAGAATGATAATATTGTAAAATAAATCCAAACAAAGTTAGTGATATCCACGAAAATATGAAATAAAAAAAAAAAGAGATAAAAAAGATTGAACAAATTCTTCTCTACGCCGAGACATTGTTCACCGTTTCTTTGAGTTAAAAAAAAATAAAAATAAACAACCAAACACAAACAACCAAACACAAACAACCAAACACAAACAACCAAACACAAACAACCAAACCAACAAATAATGAACTGTTTACAAACAAGATGGCTGTTGAGTGTTCAAATCGAATCGACGACTAGATTCACCTTAGTGGAAAAACTTAACTTGGGTCAGTGAATGTATCTTTAAGAAAATTACTTCTTGGGCGAAGAGCTGACGTTATGATCTATTTAAAAATCATCAACAAAAGATAAAATCAAAAAGGGAGTAAAAAGAAATGTGCTACCTTCGTTGTGCAGCGTCCTTTGCTTTTCCAATATGAAAATTATTTTAAAAAATATAATGAAATGCAAAGAGGTCTTGCTAGACTCGAATTATCAGTATGTGACAAGGGTATCGATATGGTCGTTTACTTTTTGATGTTCTAAACTGACCAGAACAGGTAGCAAGGTTTACCGGTTGAACGCTTGCTTGGTTCGTTTGCAGTTTGTTCGTATTACCGTATAATAAACTATTACCATCCATTACGTACTTGACAAAAACAATAACATGTATATTAACAATGATATATCTACACACTAGTTTACCTTATAAAATGTTTTTTTTTTTTTTTGATGGCTCAGGTGCTGCGGATCAGAACACGAAAACTCTTCTTCCAGTTAACAAAGTATTACATCAGCAATCTTCCTGTTGCCACGTGATCAGTTTTCTGTTTTAAGCCTAGTGACGACATTTGCGATTCTTGTGGTAGTTTTCTTTCTATTTGACACTTTTCGAAATAAAATTGACTTTATTCCAAGGTAAAAAACCAAGATCATAATGTTTTGAAGAAAACTTAGAACTGTAGTGCGGTTTGTATTATTTACACAGTTAAACATGTCCAACATCTCAATCGGAGAATTCAACTATTGATTTCTACAATTGATTATTTTAGAAATATTTTTACGTTTTTCGTGATGTCACTCGATGAACTGTTAAGCCAGGTTAGTTAAAAACAATCATAACTGGCAAGAGAAAGAATGTTCACATTTTACTCATAGGTATAGTGTGGTGTGGTGTGGTGGGGTGTAGTGTGGTGTGGTGCGGTGTGGTGTGGTGGGGTATAGTGTGGTGTGGTGTGGTGTGGTGTGGTGTGGTGTGGTGTGGTGCGGTGTGGTGCGGTGTGGTGTGGTGTGGTGTGGTATAGTGGGGTGGGGTGTGGTGGGGTGTAGTGTGGTGTGGTGTGGTGTGGTATAGTGTGGTGGGGTGGGATGTGGTGCGGTGTGGTGTGGTGTGGTATAGTGTGGTGGGGTGTGGTGGGGTGCGGTGCAGTGCAGTGCGGTGCGGTGTGGTCTGCTGTGCTTTGCTGTACTGTACTGTGCTGTGCTTTGGTTTGGTGGGATGTGGTGATGTGTAGGTCAAGAAATGTCTTGTCTTTCGACTAACAGCATTTTAAACTTTCCCATATTTTCAGTGATATTTTTTGCCAGTTTAACAGATTATCCAACCATATTCTCGGTTTAAAAAATTGCATAGTTGAGTCGGATGGTTAGCCAATTGAATATAACGGTCCTGTAAACAAGCTAACCAGCCGTGAAATGTCTGTCATATAACATTAATATGTACTCACCAACTCGTGCTACCCTGAAGCAAGTTAATCAGATCACTTGTAGGTCCGCGGGGAATCTTGACTTCGTTAACACCAGATGCATTATCCCCCACACCCCCCAAAAGAAACAGGTTCATCTGCCCTTCACACCTGATGACTAGCCGTTTGTAAAGGATCATGGGATTGATTGGAAACCTCGAGTAAAAGTAGGACAGAGATGTCACACTACGGCTATTATAACCACAAGAACTCAAAATATCTAGCTTCGTTAGTTATTTGATATTATCATTAAGATTTCTTTTAATAAGAAGAGATTTAGCATACAATTTAACTATAAAACATTGCGATAATATATGGTACATTCTAAAAAAATTACTAAAAAAAGTTAAAAAAACTTTTTTTTAACTTTTTTTAGTAATATTTTTAGAATGTACCATATATTATCGCAATGTTTTATAGTTAAATTAGATTTCTTTTACTCTCTCGATTCCATTTTTGGCGGGAACAGTGGACCTGTACACAGTCATGCGCATGCTCAGATGACTGTTTACTGCTGCTTCTACAGAGTGCGCTTGAGATAAGGACTACACTGTACTGGAACAGGTGTTTTTTATTGAACTTAGTACATCTTTATGTTATGTTCACAAGATCAGATTACAAGCTTAAACACGCAAAAATAATCAATGACTCAGACTGGTATTTACAAGGCACAGGATGTTGCTATGTGATTCTTGTTCAGTAGTCTAGTACTATGGAGCAATAGACGTTTCGACTTACTTGGTGTGTTGTTAACCACGGTTAAATGAACAAGAATTTCTATCCGTGTATATTTAACAATTAGATCCGGAGACTGAATGGGCTACTAGTCAATACCTTATGGGGTGCAGACGAACGAGCTGTTTGATTCGTAGCCCATGAGGACGAGAGGTCTAATTGTATTAGTATCAACAAACTAGTCGGACAGTGATAGAAAATAACCAAAAGCTGGACAATACGGACAAACACGAGGGAAACGCCGTTGTTTTCATCTATTTTTCTCGACTAGTTAGCTATCACTATTAGACCTATAGTAGCGGTGCCAATCAGAATGCGGGATGTGTGATAGTCCGCTAGTTTGTTTATACTATAGTAATGTTTTTCTCGACTAGTTAGCTATCACTATTAGACCTATAGTAGCGGTGCCAATCAGAATGCAGGATGTGTGATAGTCCGCTAGTTTGTTTATACTAATGACGGTTATGAGGTAGTATAACTAGATGTACCATGCCCGCCGGGTAACCAGTTCAGTCGAACCTAACCTCGTGTATTTACTATTTATTGTCTGTTGGTTTGAATGGCTAACAATGATTCATTACATTGTTTGTTTGTTTATTGATGTGGTGGCGTTGGGATGAGGGATCTTGGAGCGTCGGTATCCTAGTCTTCTGTAAAGAGAAATAGGTATCCTACCAAGATTCCCCCGCCTAGCGATATCAGAGCTTGGTCTACACGCATAGTTAACTATCAAGTACTTGCTAACGCGAGGGCAGTTTTCCCCTCCATTTTGCAGTTCGTTAAATTGAGCTCTGACCACACACCCTGGATTGTTGTTACAGTTTGTACGAAGCTTTGAAACTGTCTCTGAGGCGCCTGGGCAAACACTCTTGCCATTTTCAGATGGGCATACGTTTTGTGATTGTCTTCCCCAGAACGCTGAATTCACCTTGACAACCCAGTCAGATGGACAGGATAACACTGTGTTCTCTGAATTACACAAAACTACTTGGTTCTCTTTTGGTACACATGTGTAGTTCACAAGTAGGTATTTATTCACACCAAAGCAGTGTTTTTCTTTTTGAAGCACGCTTGCTTTTCCTTCCAGAAGACAGCTGCCCATTCCTTCACACATTTTCTTAACAATGCCTTCAGTTTCTGGTGCCGTAGCACAATTAGTGATGGGATCACCATCTTCAGATGGACAAATGCTGGATGACGTTCTGCCCCAAAAGACCCCAGTCACAGCTATAGATGACCCAGGACTACAACTGAGTGTCTTCTTTTGACGAGAACAGATCTGAACTCGTTTTTCTAAAGAAGTGAAAAATTAAAAATAAGATATGCACCTGTACACTTTGATTACAGGCTTAGTGGCAGATTTTTTGAGATGTGTGTGGTATATCGTGTGGTATTCATTAATATAAGGCCCAGTTCAGACGTACTTTTGTCGCGTCGAATCTAATTGCCTTTGAGGTTGAGCGCTGTTTTTCTTTGAAACTAGTAGAATTATGTTTACCAAACTTAACCCATGCTGTCATTTGGTGCTAAGTAATAGAGCTGATGTCTTATATAGTAGTTCTCGGCGTTTTCGTAGCCTTTGTCCTTAACGGGCAATTAGATTCGACGCGTTGAAAGTTCGACGTCTGAACAGGGCCTTAGACTAAAAATATCGCTTGTTCCCTATCTCTATCATTCTCACCTGCCATCAGGTCCAGGGTTGAGATGGTCTTTCTTTCCCTGTTGGAGTTTTCCCCCAAAGCTAACAAGGAAAATGATGGAAATTTTCAAACAGAGTCTTTAAGTCAGTGGTTATAGGTTAGAGACTGTTGTGAGTGTTTTGTTTACAAATAAACGCACGCGCTGCCACGAACAAAAAGTCTCTAACACTTTTAATATTCAATCAGAGTTCACTGCAGTACACAAATATGTCGCGGCCGTAAA
>WUAP02195329.1:0-21557 GCA_015163945.2 Stichodactyla helianthus | reverse complement strand
TTCGTTGGCACATTCAGATTCCTTTTTAAGAACAAAAGCTAGGTCTCAATTCCGTTACTGATAAGTATGACTAGTTTTACTTAAAGAGTTGATATTATGATGTATTTTTGCGAGTATTGCAGTTCAATTATTGGCCCATCTTTGAGGTTAGGCGACGGCTGTAAGTAATCCGCTCCTGGTGACGTCATCGGATAAAGCCTCGTTCTGGTTATGCCTTTAATTTCGTTGGAACAAAAATGGCGGCTACAAAGCCTTAAAATTAAAGTGGTCACTTTTCAACCATTTCGAGCCGTATTTTATGAGTCCAGACAATTGTTTCTAGCTCTAATCTGTTGATGAAGAATCTTCGGAGTCGTTAATGGCTTGGTTTGTTTTTCTGGGACAGCCAATATAGCACTGTTGGGCTTACTTCTCGAGCCTTGTTAAGGCATGTGTTTTCGAGTTGAGTTCTAAACTCCATTTCTTGTCGAAGAGCCACGATCTTGTTGTTGATCTTTTGCCACGAATTGCTTTATAAATACGACCAAGTATGAAAGACATACCATTTTTGGAAGATACTCTTGCTTCAGTTTGGTCGCAAGATTCTCAAAAGAGACTCAAAGCTGCCGAGGAGTTGTCTAACTATCTGAGTGAACCTTCCAACGACATTGAGTTTGGAGGCTACGACAAGCTAATAGATGGACTAATAGCGTGGGTGAACAGCAGTAACTTTAGGGTAAGAGAGAATATTTGAATTTTCAGTATTCTATCGAATTCGTGTAACCACATTTAGCTGATGATGGAAGATAGAGAATCGCACTACATCAATCCTACCCTAGTCAGCAGAAAGTAAGTTCAAAGGCGTGAAGACCGGCTTCGTTATAAACAGAATTTTTTTTAAAAATTAGTTTTATTTTCAACCAGGTGTTGTGCATGTCGAGAAGAAGGATAAAAATAACAGCTTTAAGTTGTTAGAATTTTACAGAAAAGATTGGGGGTTTTCGATTACGCTCGAGACACTTTACCCTCATTTCCACGAGAAGTTTTATTTTATGCAAATGTGGATATATTTTCTTGACTTTGTAACGTAAGTAATTAGTCCTCATCTTGACAAACTTAAATAAAGTTAGCTCAAGTAGATTTATTGGGGTTTCTTTGCTCTTCAGGTGAGCCTTAGTGGGCTTGACATTCTACATCAAATCGTCGATAAACTGGGCAGTGGATTCAAGGGTAGTCTTTTACCAGGTAAGTTAGTCTCGAAAAAAAAGTTCACGTCATGTAAAAATAAGTGTGTGAGTAGTAAGTAAAGTCAAATCTACTTTG
Organism: Stichodactyla helianthus; assembly: GCA_015163945.2. Classification (NCBI taxonomy): domain Eukaryota; kingdom Metazoa; phylum Cnidaria; class Anthozoa; order Actiniaria; family Stichodactylidae; genus Stichodactyla; species Stichodactyla helianthus. The sequence continues at coordinate 20,255 of WUAP02195329.1, read as the reverse complement.
GAAAGTTTGTTTATCTAAGGAGTGATAATTTCTGAATGGATTTACTAAACGCTTGTTGAATGGTTTTAAATAGATTCGTCTTTTGATTCGCCTTTTTTGTTTATATCGTTTTATAGTTGCAGTGTGTCATAGTAGGACCCTAAAAGTGCGATTCTTTATAGCTATATCGTAATTTTTTATATTATTTCTTTACGAGGAAAAGAAGACCTATGATTGCCATATAACTTAGATTAATTATTTTCTGAGTTACAAAAATGCGTAATAAAAAATGTCAAATTTGTATGCAAAACGGTAGACTTCACTCGAGAGCTCATTAAATATATATTCGATTTTCATTTTGGAGAATAGCTATGACCATAATTTTTGAATTTTTGAATATTGTTCTGAGTCATAAACATGTTTTTTATGTTGTCTTTCTGATTAGAGAAGACTTGTAATCTCACATGAACAAAAACTTCAGTCCTTGGGGCAAATATTAACCATGTGTGAAGCGTTCAATTAGAAGCTTTTTAAAAAAGGCAGGTTGCCTATGTATACTACCTGAACAATAATGATAATAATAATATTCCACAGGGTATTTATTTATTTTACTAAACATTGAATAATTATACTATGGTTACGCTTGTAGCAGACTGCAACTGAGATGTTCCCAGATATGAAGTGAATAATTATAGACTATATATCTTATTTTTATTGATGGAAAAAAGACATTCTTTGTACATGAAATCATACTTTGCTAATCATTGTGAAAGTAGCTCTTTCCAGATAATTCTTGGGGTTCTGACCACTATATCCATTGAGGACATATTATAACTTTTCTGAATACACATTTTTTCAAAGCTTAACTTGGAAATAGCCTAAAAGAAAGGAGCAGAAAGAACTACAAGTGCTACAATTTTTACCTTATTTTTCTTTCAGAACCGGATTAGTGTTTGTGCAATATCTTAATCACATTTCTCTTCTTTTTTTTCTTATTAGCTTATATATTTTTACAATCAAAACAGCTGAAGCGTACCCCTCTAGAGTCTTCATTAATGATTTCATTAATACTCAAATACTGAGTTGATTATTCAAACTTCCAAATCAGTTCTCCAATTGAATTTGGATTGGATTCTTCAGTGAGTGCCATAAATAGATAGAAAAACACCACAGAAAGGCCAGTATAAAGTTTGCATGCATTGCCAATCAAAATTTGAGTAGAGAATTAATTTTGAAGTTCAAATAATCAACTGAATATTTGAATAATGAAATCATTAATGGAATTTAGAGGGGTAAACTTGAGCTGTTTTGACTGCAACTCTTACATATCCTATGAACACTGCTAATATTGACAATGCTGAAACATTAAAGCATGTGTGAGTGGTTTCCAAGGGTAACTTAGTCACAGACTCCTCTTGGACCACCCTTTACTACTATAAAAGGGTCTGGAAGAGTTGTTAAGTTTTTTATTATTGAAAATGTTAACTGACTTGATTCGAATCAGACTAGCCAGTCTGTGATTGGTCACAGAGGATACAAAATGATGTTATTGACCGATCATTGTCTGACCCAAATCTGGTGATCCAACTCTCTTTCTCTGGGGGAAAATGGGGAATTACTTTCTGGAAATAAAAAATCTAACCTCCACTAGTTCAGCCAATCTCTAACAGACTATGGCCACTGAATAAATAATGGTAAATGAAAATTCTGGTTACTTGTATTGGTTATTTCCATAAATAATGTAACATCTAGGTTTTAATATTTATCAAAAATTGACATGAGTTATTCACTATTTATTACTGATTGTATGACATACAAAATTGATGTGAGATATGTCCCTTGCAATACGTGGTTTGATATTTTATTTTAGATAAATTGGCCACCTCAAATAGAAATATAATTAAATGATGTCTTATAGATGATATCTGTGAATTTTAAGTGAAATGCTCAATTAGTACTACTTTAGTAATCATTGATTTATGCAATCCATATCAAACACACAAGGCTGGGAAGAGATAGACAGTCACTCCTAATGACTAGTTCTTATCCATCGAACTTACAGTATCTGCTACATGATGATTAACATAAAGGAAACTACTGTATTTACTGTAGGTGGTCCAAGCCACAGACGTCATATATGTAGATGTTACAGGTGAATCTAGATTCACCTAGGTAAATTATCCAACATTTATAAAAGGGAACAAGATTTCCACTTTCTATTTATCCCACTATTTTGCCATTTCCTTTCTATCTTTCTCCATTCTCCTATTTCCTTCTCTCCCTAACTATTCCTACATTCTTATTCACCTAATTAGTATTATTTTTTTTTACCTTGCTGTACTGGGATTTGAACCCAAGACCTTCTGCTTGAGAGACCAGCATGTAACCAACTGTACTAGCTGTGATTTCATTGGCATAATGTGTCCAATTGATTATGAAATACAAAGCCTTTCCCAACCCTAACCCTAAACCTTACCCTACTCCTAAACTGAAATTTACCTAGTTGATTCTAGTTTCACCTCTAGAGGTAAATTTCAAAATTCACCTTGGTGAATCTAGATTCACCTGAATCCAAAATTCACCTATAACATAGATAACAAAAAATCCTTTAATAATCTATTGATCTGGATGATGACATTGGTATGTTTTGTACTTACAGTTGTTCCTGCAATCATCGAAAGACTTGGGGACAGCAAACAGCAGGTTTGAATTTTGAAATGCATTTTATAGATGATGTATTCTCCTCAACAATGCAAAGTAATAGTTTTTCTGGGCATTCAAAACAGTGCAGTATATTATGTTGGGAGAGTCTACAGAGCACACAGTTCATGTAATGTATTCATGAAAATACAATGAACAACACATAATACAATAGATAGAATGACAATAGACAATAATAGATTTTTTGAATACATTACATCAACTGAGTACTCTGTAGATTCTCCCATATTATGTCTTTAAGATAAAGGACTGGTGAAAGACTTTAGAAATTATATTGAATGTGCTTTATAATATTATTATAAAACAGCAAATATTGCAAAATCCTTATGCATACACATGATAAAAATGTAATTTTGTTTGCTTATGGAATTACCAAATTTGGATACTGGCTGAAGTGCTAAGCATTTTATAACTGACTTTTCACTTTCATTTTTTAAAAATTATGCTTTGACCTTTGTCTTATACAGTATTGTACCTGAACAAAGCTAAGACCATTATCAACCAATCAACTGAGACTAGATCCACTTAAGTCTCAATTTATGGGGAAAACATTTTCTTGATTCAGCTTATAAGATCCTTTAAACACAATCTCTATTTGACTTTACATAATAGTGTGTTCCTGTTTTTGTTAAGAACAGTGATTTCTTATTGTAATAGGTCAGGGATCATGCTCAGGATTTGATCCAAAAGTTTATGTATCCTGTTTCAACACCACAGGTACGGTAATGTTACAAACATTTGCCTTGAAGTTGATGAGATTACTTGGATTAGATTAAAGAAAGGAAACTGGAATTGAGGTTTTGGAGGATATTGAGAGAGATTTTTAATTTTTCTTCAGCTTTTGTAAAGAGGAAATTTTCTGCTCATGGTTTGGAAAACTAAATTCAAGAGACCTTTTGTGTTTCAGCACTTGTTAATATGGCTATAATGCTTTATCTGCAGTGCTTAGTTTGCTTTTGTTTCAATATTTGATCTTAGTTGTGATAGTAAAAAGAGATTATAATTCTATTTTAAAACTGTCATTAAACAGCATGTCCTTGAACAACTACTTCCTGCATTTAGTCACAAGGCTTGGAGAGTAAGAGAAGAAGTATTGCACTGCTTTGTGCAAACACTAACAAGGTAGTACAACTCTGTCCTATTTCTTAAAATTTGTTTGCACAGAAAATGTAATTATTCCACACAATGGAATGAATGGAATGTATAGTATAAATTCTCATGGTAACCATTTTTCTTCTGATCCTTGCACCTTGCAGATTATACTTTTCTATCTATAGGAAGTATGTTAGTTCTTGAACACTGTATAGGAGATCCACAAGTTTATCAGTATTCTATTCTATTCTATTCTATTCTAGGGTACTGTGGACCCCTCAAATTTAAATTTTAAAGCCAAAATAAAATTCTCAAATATATGAGCATGAAAGCAAGGATTGTCACATGAAAATCAAAATTGCAGATTACTTGCAATGCATGCTACATAGTCAGTGGAGGGATCTTTATGTTTTAATTTTTGTTTCCTTAGTTTTGGTGCTTCACACATTACGATATCAAAGTTTGTACCTCATATATGCAAACTTCTTGGTGACCCTAACAGTCAAGTAAGAGAAAGTGCTATAGAGACACTTGTAGAAATCTACAGACATGTGGGAGAGAAAGTGAGAATAGACCTTAGTAAGAAAGGAATACCATCCTCAAGGTTAGTTGTCATATGAAACTCAATTCATGCTATATTTTTCTGTCTTAAACTCATCGGCGATGATGAGGTTGGGATTAGGTGCCCTGATGCCACTGCTGATGTGCCTGTCACCAGTGACAAGTTGGTCACCATGGTCACCCTTCACAGTCCACCACCTGGCACCTGGCACACTGATAGAATCAGTGGAAAATTCAACTATACTTACCAACCATACTTACCACAGGGGAGAGGAGGGTGGGGTCAAAAGGCAATTGTTGGCATTCAAAAAGTGTACTGCATTAAGAGCGTAGGATCACCATGATCCGCAAGACTGACTACATGTGGGAACCAGCAGCCTCGATTTTAACTTTGCCTAAATTTCATTTAGCCACATTTAAGGTGCAGTAATTAATTGGAGTGAAGTTTATTAAATTTAAAAAAAAAATCATTTTTGCAGGTTGTCATTAATTTATGCCAAATTTGATGAGGTTGCCAAATCAGGAACCATGGAATTATCAGAACCTGACGGTAAGAGACTTTTCCATGTTTTATTTATTGTTTCAAGACATTAATTAACTAATGTCACCTTAAAATGGTAAATGCATGTCAATTCAGGGAATTTACTTTAACCAGAGAATAAGATACAGTCGATTGTATTATTGTTTTCCCTGATCTAATAGATTCAAATTTATGTCAACCAGCCTAAAATAGTAAATAACTTATGTAATTTAATTGACGTCAGCTATTCAATAGTGACATTAAAAAACCACTCTAAGATGTTTAATTCCATAAATAAACTGCTACTGTTTAATTAACTATTTCTTATTTAGGGATTGAACATTTATTAGAGGTGGGGGTTGGATGATGCAAAAGGGAAGATGGTCATAGCTTTTTGTGTAGTGGGAAAAGGGGCTGCCAAAACTTGTGCAAGTATTTTTGGGGGTCCTATTTTTTTCTGCATTTGCTTTTTATCTTTGACTTTCCTTGAAATAATTTTTGTGGGCTCATGTTATTTCATGCACACAACATTAGGGACCCACAGTAGAGAAAATCAGGGCCACTGGAAAACATGTCAAGCAATATAAAAATGCACCAGCCCTCTCTCTTCCCTCTAATAAATGATGACTTGTATATGTAAAGCTTGTTTTTCCAGATGGAATGTACTGCCAGCAAAGCTTGGTAAAACTTTTTTTTTTATTTGTTTGTGAAAATTCATCTGTGTTGGTAGTAAACTGATGATGTTTAAATACTTTTGATCTCAACACAAGAAAATTTAGTTCAGTTCAGTTTATTTCTTGTGTTGAGATCAAAAGTATTTAAACATCATCTATTTTTTTTATATGTTATGTAAGAAATGGATCAAAAATCTATTGTTTTCCAAGTTTAAACCAAGTTTATTTTGAGAGTTATTTCTTTCTTTACTGGAACTGATGAAAAAGAAATATCACCTTAGATATACTGCAACAAAATATCTTATTCCAGTGGCTTTGAAATGGCAAAACATTGTTCCTATAATATTTTATTATAATTCTACTGTACAATATATTAGTCTAGATATTATTTATTAGATTTATTTGTACAGCTTTTGGAAAATCTAGCCTCAGTTAAACTTTAGATTCAGTCTTTGATTACTATAGTGCTATTTTGTTAATTGTAAAAATACTTAGTATATTTTGTTTTCTAAATATACAGACATACAGATAAGATTCACTTTCAAGTTGGCACATTTAGAGTTTTATTGAAATCCTTCTTAACCATTCAGATGTATATCTGGCTTCAAGTCTTTCTTAAAATGTTTGATAAATAATACATGTAGGTATTAATAATTCATTTATGCATGTACTGTAATCAACAGCAAAGGTCATTGATACTGTACTTAGTTAGCTACTACTAGCAATATAACACTAGCAAGGGAGTGATTGAGATGATAGTGACTTTCTTTAAGATTTATGTTCTTACTTGCTTTGAGCTGCTCAAGTTGAGTTACTTTGACAGTGTTTGTCATGTTTGGTTAGCAAAACACATACAATCAAGAATACATTCCTTCAGTCTGTGTAGGTACATTCCAGTGCTTCCAAGATCTTACAAAACACAATTAAAACAAAAACAACAACTTATTAGTTGAATCATCACATCTTTTCAAAATTCCTTTGAATTATTCAACATCAGTTGCTACCTTAAAGATCAATATCTCCCTGAGCATAACCCAGCCAAGTCTCTATTGTTGTTCCCTCGTGTCATTTTTAATTATACTATAAGTGTAATTGATCCTATTCACTCATGCATGGACATACATATTTTATTTCACTGTTGTTTATAAACACTCTTGGTGTCATGCAAGGAGAAGCCATCTTATGCTTGATAGACATTCAGGCTGGACCATCCATATTCAGTCTTCTGGCATTTTCTAGTGTTTTTACAATATGTATAAGCTGCTCATGTCTTTCAAACAAATATAGAAATCATGATAACAAACAAAAATAATTATTTGAGTTACCTATCTTTTGTTTTGATGAAGTTTCAGCTTCTCTTCTCTACCATTCATGGAATCCATGTGTAAACAACAGTGATTCAAATTTATTGACATTTACATGTTGTCAGCAAAAATCACAGCCTTAATGCTGGTTTATTGTTAATTATCAGGAAATTGTTTTCATTCACTTTGAATAATATGTACTAACAGGTCTGTGATAGGCTAAAATGATAAGTACTGGTGGCTTGGTTTAATTAAAAATTAACCAAGAGACCTATGTAATTGGCTGCAAGGCTATTTTGAATTCATTGTCAGTTTAGAGAGGATTCAAATGATTGTACTGTCTTTACTATTGAGACTCAAGCTGGGACTTCCAGGATGTTGCTTTCTTTGAACTCAGCCATTCATCTGGAGGGTTGTTTGTTTGAATCCTGACACAGAGAACCTTACCTGATTGGTCAAGAAAGTGAAATCAGCTTTGAAATACTTTCAACTGCTCTTTCATTTTCAGTGAGCTTGATCTGAGTGAGAATCTTTGATCTTCATGCATGTATAATGGTTCCTTCAGGAAATGAATTGTACTAGTGTTTTTGCCAGGAATTAACTCTGGAACAGTGGTGTATTATACTCACACAAGCTATGGGCAAGTAATTCACAGCTTGATAGAAGGCATCATCAAAATCCAAGTCATAAGAAAAAGTTATCACTGTTCAAGTCATCAGAGTTTTTATAGCCACTGAGATCTCCATTGGTGATCACAGTCCCTAGGGGCTATGGTGGATGATTCATTTTTCTCAAATGATATATCTCAAGAATATCTGGATATTTTAACTCAAATAGAGGAATATTGCAGTAGAGGACCTGAGATAGACTTGCCTTCCAAACCTTTGCATTCAAATCATGGTAAATGATACATAATTATTTTTTTCCACCTTGATTCTCATAGCCTGAATATATTTCATATTATTTTTAAAAAGATGTTTTGAGGTTGTGGTTTATTAGGCTAAATTGGAAATGTTTAGAAATCAAGCATTAATTTTTACTTTCAGGTATATAGGTTTGAACCAGCATTTTCTTAGCTTAACTTCCTGAAAAAATTTGAAATTTCATTATTTTATTTTATTTTTCTTTATTTCATAAATATTCAAACTTCAGACATAACCTTTGTCTTTGAGGTAGTCAAAAGATGACTCAGATGCAAAATTTATGCCTTAACTTCTGATCATTGAAAAATCTCAATTGCAAATTAATCTCTCTCTCTGTTGAAGATATTAACAAAATTTATCAATCTGGAAATTAGTGTAAAAGTATAATTGCTTCTCTCTCAGTACATGTAACTTGTACATCAAGACTTCACTGCTCTCTAGTAACAAATGACAGCTTCTAATTTATTCTTTTCTTTATCCCTCAAAATCCTCATTCTTATTAATCAAAAGCACAGGTTTTTACTTGTTCAGATATATATTACACCATGAAATAAACCAACCATATGAAAAGTTTAAATTACACTATTCAACAGAGAATATCTCCCAATTACTGGTTAACCATAAGCTTTTGAAAGCCTTCCATGTGGTCCTATTATATTTTCCCTAGAAACATGGTTAATTTGATTCAAAGAAAACCATGAAGTGTTCAATATATTGGTGATGTATGATTCTTGATTGATTAGTTTTCATCATTTTTAGGACTTCTGTAAATGATTATATGTGCAATTGTATTTTTACTTATATAGTCTACATGTACATGTACTATAATTATTGATCATTTGGTTGTTTACCTTGACTTTGGTTTGTTGTTAAGGATTGTGCATAATGCAAATATATTTAATTTAAAAAATATTTTTATTCTTGTTTGTCTAAATACAGAAAACAAGTTTTATGAACCAAAAAGAAAAACTGTTGTTTAGTTATTTTGTCTGTAAAAGTGAATCATGTCCACATGTTTATTTCTTAGCATGTCTTTTCTTGGCACAAACATATGACTAGTCAAGTGGTTTTATTGTATAAGAGTTCCCAAAATGATCTAGTCTCCTCTCTAAATGTTCTCACACTGTTGAAATGACATCCCTATATTACTTTCCACTTGAGGTCAAGCTTAAATTACGCTTACAGTATAAACCTAATCTACTGAACTATTGTAAACTTAAATTGTAGAACTAACATTTGATCTGTTTGCATTTTTGGAAGTAACATCAACTAGATTTATATGTGGTCAATAGAGTTTTTAGGAAAAAGTCCATGAACGTATGTGTCAAAAGGATAAAATCTTTCAACAGATGCCTTCAACTTGTAGGGGTCAAAAATTAAAAAGCATTCTTAAATTTCAATAAGACTTCATACCTTTGTCTGAACAGAAACGCTTAAAACTAGTGGACTAGAATAATGAAAATTCGTATTTTTAGAAATAGAATTGATGAATTATTGAATATGGTATATATGTCATAAAATCATGGCTGAGAATCCTCTGTCTTCATTATTTTGTTAATATATTTTCTGTTGAAGTTGTTTTCAAGAATTCTTTAAGATGTGCTTGAAGATTATTGCCATGGTGATATAAACTAATAACTTACATGTCTGAACTCAAAATTTATTGCCAGAGTGAACAAAATTAAAGAAATTTATGGTAGATTTGTAAACTTTTTATCAATTATCATCATGGCAGACACAGGAAATGGAACTTGAAGCAGATTCATGTGGTTGAATTTCTTCTTTTATACTAGTAGAATTAATAACCTATAACCATAATTAGATTGATCTCACTTTTGGATTCATTTTCTAAGATTATATAAACAGTGAGTGTCAAATCCTATTATATAGGTTTTTAAAGTAGCTCTAAAATACCTTATACATAATTAGTGTTACAAGGAACCAAAGGTGTTTTTGCTATTACAAATTAAAATCCTTACAACTATGTACTTTACTAAACCCTTTTACAAATATCCATCAGAAACTTAATGGTACCCCAAACAACCAGCTGAATTTGGAATTTTACCAAAAATACATGTTTACTTCAAACTCAGTTTTCACAGAGAATACATTTTGGTATGAAGAAAATTCATGTTATTTTGTTCAATACAACATTAATTGTCTTTTAAGCCAGATTACAAGTAAAGGGGATGCAAATTTACAGAGTAGTGTTTCTTCAAACTTAATACACCAGTGTTATAGGCATGTTCCATTCAAGAACCTTTCTAAAGATAGCTCCATATGACTGAAAGAAAGAAAGGAAAGGAAAGGAAAGGATTTTGATATGTCAGAGAAGATATATAAATCTTAAAGATACTAGGTAGCTTCCTCGCATTATGACAGGTGCTTTTGCCATTAGAGCAGTTTTTGTATGAGTGGGAAACACAGTACTGACTTTCAGCACATACACAATATGGTACCTAGTAACACTGAAATGGTTTCCCATTGTTTTCATGTGAATCATCCAATCACAAAGCATTTTTTATGGTAAAGTATGGTACTGCTACAGTACAGCTATGAATTTGCCATATCATTTTATACAAAATCTGCTCTATAATACTTATTCTTAAAGCATTTTATGTAAATAATTCTACTGTAGGTTGTCAATACACTTTAATATTAACATATTGTTTGCCTTCTTCTTTAGGCCCAATTAAAGTGAATGGAGAAGTTGGCCCTCATGGAAAGGTAGATACACATGGTGTTATAAGATTTGGAAGAAAGGTTTTTTTCCTTATTATTTTATTTCATTGATGAATAATAAATATGATGGTTATTTTGTTTCTTTGTAAAGAAATAAAAGGAAAACAGTTCCTTTTTATGATGGGAAAAACGTTTTGTCTTTTTGTCTTCTTTTTTGCTACTTCATTTCACAAAGTAACAATTCCCTAAGGGGATGTAAATCAGAATAGAAAATAGACCAAATGCATTTAATGGATAGGTTTTTTTCCATTTCAAAACAACCATTTGATTCCTTTGGGTATTATTTCTTTTTTGTTGGTAATGCTTGAGAAGTGCTTCTTAATATGGATGAACCTCGAACATAAATTTTTATTTCAAAGAGAATGACAGATGGTCTGAAATGGGAAATGGGAAATCATACTACTCCCATTTAGTGGATTTGGTCTACTGTCCCAGTGCATTATTGATGCATATAGAATTCTATTCTATCAATAGCATTGTAATTCAATGAATGTCTTATTTTTTCTAATAACATTTGTGCATTCATATTTACATGTAATTTAGGGAGGATTCATTTTTTACACTGGGGGTAGGCTCGAGGAATTATGGTTAACAAGTTTTCAGACCCCACTTGATTTACAAATATGAACCCCCCCCCATTATGCAAGTGATAAAACCTCATTGAAAGATTATAATAAAAAATCAAAGATGACCCACCCTTTTTAAACTGGGTTAGTTGACCCACCCCCATTAAAAAAATGAATGCTCCCTTAATTCAAATAAAATGATCTTTTAGTCAACACCATCAAGAGGAGGGGCTGCAAAAAAACCTTCATCAGGAAGAAAAGTCACTGGCAATAAAAACTCCTCTTCAGGTAACATAATCATGTGGTGTGATCTTACAACTGACCGATTGACCCCTAGCCGTCACGTGGTATAAATTGTAAAAAAGTTAGGACATTGTTGTCTGACTGCCGTACAAGTGTACTAACTTTTGAACAAATTATCGACTTGAATTATAAATTTGTCTCTCTAAATATAACCAAAATATTGTTATTTAACCCTAATTCAAAATGCCCTTGCTGTTTTTTAAGAAGAAAAACTTATCAAAACATGTTGAAAATTTGTTCAAAAGTTAGTGCATTCGTACGGCAGTCGGACAACAATGTTCGAACATTTTCATGACTGTAACACAATGTAGCACAAATTACACCCCATTATGGCTAGGGGTCAATCGGTGAATTGCAGATTTGAAAACTCAAAATTCAAGTGTTGTATGCACATATTTCCAAAAACATGTCACAGCCAGAGGCAACAGGCCAAGGCTGCAAGGCAAAAATTCAGTAATTTATCCATTTAGACTAAGTCATTTTAGTCTTTTTTTTATATAATACAATAGTAGGATGCTATATGCTTCCCAAGTTCAAATGTGTGTCCAAAAACTCAGCTAATATCCTGACCACAGAAGTTTGTTTTCATTCTTGACTTTTCACTTTTTGCTTTTGTCACTCTGTAAAAACAGTTTTTGAAATAGGTGTATCTCACACAATGCCATGAAATACTACCAAATTCACTAAACTGTTCACAGTCTGAAAATAACAATCCATTGGATTTGAATTTGGATCAATTGAAATGATCATGTGACATTGCATACTTTTGGGCATGTAGAATGCGGTGCCGACGTTTGGTGTGTGAACTTTGCAATTTTATGCCAAATATAGAAATCTTTGACATAAAACTGCAGAGTTCAAATGCCAAATGACACTCAAACATTCCATGTGCATAAAAGTATCCAATGTCACATGATCATTTCGATCAATCCAAATTCAAATCTGATGGATCATTATTTTCAGACTGTGAATAGTTTAGTGAATTTGGTAGTAAATGTACAAATACTGGTCAATTCGATACAGGGTCAATTTGATACGGGTCAATTCGATACACCTTCCGTCAATTCAATACACTACCATTAAACATGATATAAAATGCACATTGAGGCATCGGAAAGAAAAAACTTAAGAAATAACTCAGGAAAACGTTGATCAGAAACATTTTAGAGCGAATTTCCAAACATGTAAGTGTGCCGCCTCAAATGCAGACATTCCATTGACCAAAGCAGCAGTTTGGCCACCAAAGTGTCACATTTTAAATGTGAACAAACCCAAAAAGTTTTTGATGGTTAATGCTTGAATGAAAATGGTAGTAATGCAAGGTTTCATAACCTTAGGTTAATATTGAGACATTCAGTGCAGCAGGCAGCCAAAAGAAGCCATTCTTAGTTCTTTTAGTCATTGTCATTTCAGATCATTGTTTAAGTATTATTCTCTTTTTCCACTTGATATAAAATATACTGCAATAGTAAGAGGTTATTAACCGAGTGTGAGGTCTGTACGGGAAAATATCAGACTGAGGTCTTGACAGTATGGACTGAGCCATTAGGCAAGGTCAGTGTATAAAAGACTGAGGTCTGATATTTTTCCGTGCAGACCAAGCAAGCAAGGTTAATAAATCGTTTATTATATGACTTTTTTTGTAGCTGCGTCAACAAAAGACAAGCGAACTTAACTTACCGGTCTGAGATGGGAAAATATCAGACTGGAAATCAGCCAATCAGAGTGTGCATACTATCGTAGTCATTTAATAAAATACTGTACTATGCAAATACTTGAAAGTAACTTATTCACGAGGGAATGGAGTGGTCTGAAATGAAAAAGAAATGTACACGTAATGTTCTTAACTTGATTTGATTGATGCAGTTGATAAGTTGGATGGTACCAATTGATGAAAATGTTGTCAGTTAGTCTATTTACTAAATGCTCATTAGTGAGGACATGTCTGGCTTGTTTGTCCTCAGGTTCGGCTGCTGCTGGTGCAGTTGATGAGACAGATTTTGCTCATTCTTATGAAGAATGTCCAGATGTCCGGGTAAGACTGGTGCAAATAATTTTTTCTATGTATTAACAGAATGACCTTCTGCAATAAGAAATAATAAACAAATGGTAGGGAAATGTAGTGATAGTGCTTCTTATTTTCAACAGATTTATTCTGGTAAAGATTTGAATGAGGAAATGACCAAGATTCAGAATATTCTTTCAGATGACAAGAATGATTGGGAGCAGAGAATTGCTGCTGTGAGTATTGAAACTTGCATATTTCGGTTGTGAATTTGCCTTTCTTGTGTAGTGACCATTTTGCTTGAAGCAATACATTTTTGCCCATCAAGCCTCAGTTTCATGCACTTCAGAACATGAAGTTTAGCTGGGAATAAACAAAGGTTTTATTCTCATGGGAATAAATGTGGCTGCTACACAAGAAAGGTCTACAATGTTACTAATTTTTGTTGGAAAGAAGCATTAAATGAAATATATTTTCTCTGTTGCATAGTTAAAAAAGATCCGTGGTCTTGTGCGTGCTGGTGCTATGGAGTATGATAACTTTATTGCTTTAATTAAATCACTGGAAGGAGCTTTTAAATTGAATGTGAGTAAGTTGATGACACAAATGAAACGAAAATAAAATGCAAAAGATTTTTATCTGCATGAAAATTGTTTGTGAGCAAATAATAATGCGAATTGTTGGAAAAATGCAACAAGGTAGAAAGACTGAAATATGAGACTCCATGCACACATTTCTTGCTTTAAAAACACTGTTTTACATTGTGTATGGAAGCTTCCAAAAAATGGCATAGCAGTCAAAATATTTTTTTCTGTCCTCCTTCACTTTCTTTATCTCAATCCCCTGTTCTTCTTTTCCTTTGCTCCATTCTTTCCTCCATTCCCCTCTATTCCTTCCCTTCTCTCCATTCTCATTCCCATATGCTAAATATACAACACAAGACAGCACCTAATATTGATACAAGTGTGCATATTTTACAGGCTAAAGATTTGAGATCGTCAGTCATTAGAGAAACCTGTATAACTTTAAGGTAAACAATTACACTTTGTGAAAATTAGATTGAAGTCCATTCTCTGTACAAGACAATATGCAAAATCTGTCTACACATATTTAGCCAGGATTGTAATCTAGAACTTCTAAATGCAAGTATGGGAAGAGCTTTTTTTATGAGAGGAGTCAGAAGATTTACTAGGGAACAGAAGGTTTTGCAAAGACCATAGGGGAATCGATAAAATTCCAAAGTGCCTTGGGGGAGATCAGTTACTAGTAATTCTTATGGTGTCACGGCAGATATCCTTCCCTCTCCCCCACCCCACTCCCATGATAAATAATGAGCAGTCCCTAAGAAAGCCTAAATAAACAATGATAAATGTTGCGTGTGTCTTCCAGCCAAAAAGAGCGGGAAAACACATATGATACATGCGTCTACTAGAAGAGCGGGAAAAGTGGATTACCTCAATCAGAAGACCAAGTTTTCCAGGACTTTCCAATCGGAATGACACATACCCACCCTGATATTAATAATTAAAATCCATCTGAGATATATTTTGCATACTTTTATTTTTTTGCAGTTATTTGTCAACCCAACTTGGCAACCAGTTTGACCACACAGCTGAAGCTGTTCTACCCACTCTGATTAACTTATTACCCAATAGTGCAAAAGTGAGATACTCGTTGCCTTAAATAAATGCTTTACCAGGGTCTAGAAAGTGAGCAATTATGGTATACTTGGGCTGGATGTGAAAGGAAGTTGGTAGATTAGCACTTCGAAGGTTGTTTGTGTGAAAAATGGTTGACAAAATGTTTTTTGGCACACTCTGTGTAGTACAGTGAGAACTATTTTCAAAGTTAGCCGTGTATTCTTACTCTTACCATCATCTTTACTTTTGTTCTTATCTTTAGATTATGGCAACGTCAGGAGATGCTTGTATAAGTATTATTTTAAAGGTAATTATATTATTATATGTACAGTATCCTAGTCTCCTATTGTTATATTATAATTCATACAGTAAATACCAACAGACCACTTCCTTTTTTAATTTCTTTCTCTCCTCCAGAATACACATGCACACCGTTTAGTAACTGTCTTGGTCAATAACATGACATCAAAGTCAAGTGTTGTAAGAAGGTATTTGTAGTTTTGTTTGTTTTAATGCTGTTGTTGCTGTTGTCTTAAAGGTGCGGTAATACGGGCAACAAAATCATGCAACTTGTCATACAACACTGTTGCATTGTAAGTTGCAGAGTAAATGTTGCTTGTATTACCACTCCGTGTGCAACAAATTTTCTTTGTTGCACGAAGTAGAAGCTATCTCTACTCTTCACAACAAAGAAAATTTGTTGCACGATTGCTCGTTTTACCGCAGGTTAATCATTACCATCATCACCATCAGCAGCAGCAGCAGCAGCAGCATTCATCAACATCATCAGTAGCATCATAATCGTCAGTGTTTTCATCAGCATTCATGCATCTTTACATTTGGGCTTGAGTTCCTACAATTAGTGCATTTCTTTTTCGCATTCTTGACTCCAGAGCCTGCGCTTCTTCTAACCACCAGTGACTAGCACATACTGGACGAGACTGGGGAATAATGAACTGCAGAGAAATTTGAGGGGTTAATTTTGGAGACACGGAATGGCGAGACTTTTTGATCTCTTTAGTTTTGGGTTCTTGACGGATCCCCAACGCAAAGTTGGATGGCTGAACAGGTGTTTTGTCTCGGGTTTATGATAAATTCATTTCAATTTTGCCTTTACGTCCTTGTTATTTACTTCCTTGGGATTGATTGCACCCCCAAGAAATCCAGTTCATTATCTTGTGGTTAAACCTTCATTTATCGTAATGTGTCTGTTTTATCCACCAAATAATTCTCTATTCTTGTTTTTAGAATTTGCGCGTCCAAATTATTCCTTCTATTAGATTTGTGGGAAACACATACAATTAGAAAGTAAGTTAAACTATATTTTAGAGTGTTTAATATACTCTGTTATTGTTATGATTTTAAATATTTATGTTCATATTTTCCTGATTAACCGGTTTATCCCCTTGTTTTTCTTCCTTAA
The DNA here is from genome assembly GCA_015163945.2 of Stichodactyla helianthus. Lineage (NCBI taxonomy): Eukaryota > Metazoa > Cnidaria > Anthozoa > Actiniaria > Stichodactylidae > Stichodactyla > Stichodactyla helianthus. Next base: position 3,802 of record WUAP02195329.1, on the reverse strand, counting down.
CAGTCACGTGGTCGAGTTAGAAGATTTTATTCGTAAAGGAATATCAGATGCTGATTCAGAGTGCAGAGCAACTGCCAGAAGGTTTGTTTGTATTCTTGCTAAATTATTGTATCGTGTGATCGCTGTGTGAATGTACTTTTTTCATTGCCTCTTCTAATTTTATTCAGGTCCTTTTGGGCTTATCATAAGCATTTTATGGACAAGGCAGAAAAGTAAGTCAAACAGTATCAAACGTTATCTCATCCCTCTAATCACGGCGCGCAAGTGCCCCTTCTAAGCATATTTCTTATACCTTTGAACGCCTTACAATATGGACCTTATGTACCGTAACCGTGGCGGTGCTGTGATCGAGTATTTTGAGTAATAGAATCGTGACCTCACGTATTGTGTTTAGTGTAACTGCTATCGTCAATCCTGCACCGTGACCTTGACGGTGCTAACTTCAAGCATTGTGTTTAGTGTAACTGATATCGTCAATCCTGAACCGTGACCTTAACGGTGCTAACCTCAAGCATTGTGTTTAGTATAACTGCTATCGTCAATCCTGCATCGTGACCATGCTGTCTATTGGGTCTATTCTAATTTAGTTTATTATTTTCTCTTTACAGTATGCTAAGATCGCTAGACCCTACGAAACAAAAGCAATTAGAGAATGAACGTCAGACCACAGGAGCTGTTAAAGCGTCTACGGGAAGAGCTGCACCTGTTAGATTACCGAAATTAAGTGGTACACGATCCAGAATATCTAGTTCATCCAGTACACACAGTGAAGATGGTGCCAGGTTAGCGAACTATTGTACTGCCCAATTGACTGTCTGCCTGCCAATCCTTTAGTTACTGATCGATTTGTTTGTTGATATCTCCACAGTATTCGAAGTGGTCCAACACGTAACGCGCCGATGGGTGGCTTAACAAGGTCTAACCACACCCAAGGTAGGCATTTTCTAGTAATTTTAAATAACTGTAATTGTTTTAGTTGTTCTGAAATATATAAACACTCTTGAGAATGACACCTGAAGGTATCGAAACGTCGAGTCTAGTCGTCATACGTTTTGCAATAAAATACTCTGAAATACTCCAGTATAACTAATAGCAAGGCTAAGCTGCAAAACTAGACGAGCTAATACTAAACTATTCGAACCATGAAATGTGTGTTATTGTCTAACTCTAGAGCAGATTTTTATTACCGTGAAAATCATATGGTACGGACATGCCTTGACCTTGCTGTGTTCCTAGCATTGTGACTGTGTTCCTAGCATTGTGACTGTGTTCCTCCCTCTGCACGACAGAGTAGAACACAGTTCCCAACACGTGGATATGTATCACAGCGTAAGTTGTGTGAATCAGGTCAATCTTGTATAGGCCCCTTGCAGTGCAGTGTGGATGACAAAACAATAAAATGTCTAATAGAAGAACATTCTTCGGTTCTCAGGATGCTGGTAAAATTGTTTTGTCCTCAAAATAAATTGTTCTGCAAAGTGCTGCAAGGAGTCTGTACACTCTGTGTTCCTAGCATTGTGACTGTGTTCCTAGCATTGTGATTTCGCACGTCGTTATTGATTTGAAGGTCGGCGTCACTTTTTCGTACCGTGACCGTGCAGTACCGCCGTAAATTTTCACATGCATGCCAAATCTACTCTATCCCTCATATGATGTTTAATAATATTTAATGTGTGTGCGTATCTTTATTAACCAGCTTCTCGTATTTCTGGATCGCGAGCTACTCCATCTTCGGGATATCTCTCACCGATGTCCAACATGGGAAGATCGTTTAGTCACATAGACTCACGAGCTGCTGAGCGAGCCTCTAGGCGAGCTAAATCTAGAGCAACTGCAACGAGACCACCCTCCCCTCCCTCTGCACGACAGAGTAGAACACAGTTCCCAACACGTGGATATGTATCACAGCGTAAGTTGTGTGAATCAGGTCAATCTTGTATAGGCCCCTTGCAGTGCAGTGTGGATGACAAAACAATAAAATGTCTAATAGAAGAACATTCTTCGGTTCTCAGGATGCTGGTAAAATTGTTTTGTCCTCAAAATAAATTGTTCTGCAAAGTGCTGCAAGGAGTCTGTACACTCTGTTTGAGCCAGCTTTCTCTCAAGGGTGTAATATTTTTCTCATATGTGTCACAACAGAAATTTCGCCCTGAGATCTTGGTCGTGCGTTGACCAAAATTGAAGTCTATAGCTTGCCTCTTTCGCTGCCGCCCCTTTCACACTAATTGGTAACTTGCGGGAAGTGAGACCGACATTCATACCTACCGGCTTTCAAGGAAACTTTACCAGTCTTAACAAAACTTCTTTTCATTTTCATACTAGTGATGTCACACTGATAGTGCTTTAGTTACTGTTTTATACTCATTAACTACTTTATATCCTTGATTGCAGCTTCGAGTCGTTCGCATTCTCCCGAGCGGTTAGGTTACCCCGCAAAAGAAAGAACAGAAGCCTTTGTGCACGGTACCAGTCCAACGAAGTCGAAAATACCTACACCTAGGTAAGAATCACGCATGCGCTATCCATTATAAGACAATTTATACGCATGCGCAACAGTAGAGATCGTGTTTTATTGTGACATTTTGTATTTCAGTGTTAAATTCAGCTGGATTAGTCAATTATTGTTAAGCATCGATCAATGTCAGCCAGGTCGTGTTAGTGTCAATGTATATGGTACGGCAACGATTTCAGCTAGACCAATCACATCGCGCGAAATATTTTGATGGTAAATATCGTCGTGGTTCAATATCGGTGTGATGTCCAGGTAGTAAGGTAAGACTCAAGGCGGAAGTAGCGTGACCGCGGCGAACAATAGAGCGTTTCGTATGACTGAAAAACGCAAGGTACGGACCTGAAGTACTGTGACCTTAATAGTGCCGTGTCAAAGCATTTTCATCGGATGAACAGTGACATCGCGCGCAGTGATTGGATCGACGGAGTAAACTTGACGGTGCTCCTGCCGTGACGTTACACAGTCATATGAAAACTGCTCTAATATCTCGCGCGCTGTGATTGGTTCACCAAAGTCGTCAATTCCGTACCGTGACCGACACCTTGTGCCGTCACTTTTCACAGTAGTATCAAAATACCTGTTGGTCAAACTTATACATACAAATTTCATGCATTTATAGCAAGACGCGTACATCTATTAGATATTCAAGGGGTAAAGTAAATACGGTTACGCATAAATAAGGAACAACGAGTTCGTGGATACTTCTGGTGCTATATGCTTTCTTATTCACCAAAGTAACGGTCATGCAAGCAGTCATGCATGCGTTCTTCTTTTCCAATGTGCCATGGTACTGCTTCCTCACATCTTTTCTCCGTTCATCGTACAGAACTTTGTTTCTCTTCTTATTTTGTTTACATTTTTTCGTTGGTTGTGGTGATGATGGTGTTGGGTTTTCTTCTTTTCCTATTTTCTTTCGCACAGGCACAGGTTAAATTCGTCAGATCTTATTTTGTGCTGCTTCCATTTCTGCAGCAAATGACACACTTTGTTTTCCTCGTTCATTTTCACGTGCCTACTCCGAAGTACTTCCTGCTTCGGCAAGGTTTAGAGTAATTCATACGACTTTTAGACAGCCATCTTAATCATCATTCACCAGGATCACGAAAGCATCACCTTCATACTTTAACTTCTCTAGTATTTCAATTCGTTCTTTTAACCTTTCTATGCATCTTGAACCTTTTGTAATATGCAACGCTTGGTTTTCTTTGTGCCGATGTATTCGCCATTTCGGAGTTGTGATTTGCACTGAATTATGGGGCTGTTTTAGGGGACGCACTTTTCATCTGATGA